>JALPQI010027359.1:0-13389 GCA_025490895.1 Thaumatotibia leucotreta
GAACCAATTGGGTTATCATGTTAACAACCTACGGAAGAAAACAAAACGTTAGATCTGTATGATAATTTAAATGGAGAACTATAGCACTGCCAAAGAAATTTGTAGGTCAAAGGAATTTTACGAATACGAAATGTGAACATAAAGCACGCTACAATATATTATTCTGCAATTTTCTAAACGTATGCAGAAATAGGGTTTTAATTTATGTGTAGTTAAATTGCTGTACCAAATGTTATTAACACCTGAGGTCATACCAGCGCTATACCAATTTTGTTACTAAAAATTGCGGATAATTAAGTTTTTATTAAAATATCTCATATTTACGTGAAAATAAGTAAATAATATTGTTTCTATAAATTATACAATTAAAATTACCAATAAATAAGATATCTCAACGACTGTTTTTAGAAAATAAGGATTTACTATTGTAAGAACATTTCATTGTTGTGGCAATATTTTCGTAGATTCTTTGGCCTCGAACTCCAATTAGTGGTTTAGTTATGTATTTGGCTACATTAAACTATCATTATGAGTCCCTTAACTTCAAATCCGGGTAAATCCACTCTACCAATTGAGAGCATTTTTAATTGCAATTGCCTAGTTTTTCTTTCAACTTCAACTCTATTGACAGAGTGGATTTACCCGGGTTTGAAATTAAGTGACTCATTTTAGCAAATAAAAATATAGTGACAACAATACACGCATGAGAGAGTGAAATGAATCAATCAAACCAATGACGACTTCACAAATTATGTTAATAATTTCATGAGCATTAGCTACGAACAAATAAAACATGGAAGCAGCACGCCATACTAAATTGCCTTTCAAAAACGGTCCTGAATTTTAGTTGAAAGGTATCACCCCCTCTTCAATGCATCACGACAATGAATTTCAATGTCAACTTATAAAAACTTAAACCGCCATTTAAAAATAGTTGTGATTGGTCCATCAAAGTTTTGATTGGCTTTATTCTATAAACAATTGTCAAAGATGTTGCGCCGAAATATGCGCGGTGTTAAGACTGTTAAGAAAAGCGCTATGTCGTGCCCATCTTGGCACAATTGGTTTTTGGGGGCATTTTTGAGCTGGCGTTAGACGTCCATGTTATATATGGTCGCAGAGCATTAGTATTAAATTACCAGGTACAAATAATTTAGAAAAAAAAAACAACAAAACATAAGTTTCATAAAAATAACTAAAGAAAAGTTTTTATGATTTAATATTCATAATGTCTTACAATACTTTAAACTCACTGGACCATAAATATTCCTAGTTCCCTTATCAAATTCAATACATAAACTCTTACAAAGCCTTCACACCTCACCGACTTATATAAAAATCCAATACTTACTCCACGGGCATTTCCCGCTCGATTTAAAACCGGTATCCGGTCGAAAACGGTTGAAACCGGTTTTAAACCGGTTCAATCTGCTCTGAGGCGATACCGTGAAATGCTTTATGGTCATTGCCGCCACGCGTTACTGAACGTTTGAAATTCTCGCCTTAGAATGTTACTTACTCACCTGGCTGTTGGTACTACTGGTTCTCGTTAACACTCAACTGAATTACATAGATGGGCTTTATCACTTTTAGGGACGTTTGGGGACAATTAGCGTGAAATGAATAAACACAGATTAGATTAGTCAGATTTGAGCAGAGCCGACATGGCCCTCATGAAAATCTTCATGTCAGAAGACCAGTGGCCCAGGATCTCTATCGCGAGCGCCGCAAACTCATAGTCCTTGAGAAGGGATCAGTATTTGCGGCGCTTAAGAACCTGGGCCTGGTCAGCTGCAGCACCGGACTGTAGACGAGTAGCCTGGATGTGGGACTGACTAAAGGTATCTACGCACGTATCGTCCCACACCAAGGCCCTCCCCAATTTCCACGGCACCAATGTTGTTCCATCGGGGTGCCTGCCATCGTCACTCGCCAGGCCTGCGGGTTCAAGGATTGCAGGCACAGAGACGGTGGCAAGCGACCGGCGAATATATTATATCGTCGCCTGATACCCACATCACAAGACGTAATTAGTGCTTACTATAAGACAAGGTCGATTTGTGTAAGATGTCCCAAGATATTTAAACATTTTATATTATATCACTTTCCACAGCGCGTTTTTACTAGTAGTACGGGCCGAATAACTCTGGAAAGTAGCAGTTATTCAACTGTTTCCGACCCTACGGGACCATACCCTGTCCGACGGCTACATCGTCGAAACGCCACATTTAAATAACTGTTGAAAGAAACGGGACAGTGTGGTTTCCATACAAAGATATCTGATTGCACAGTTCGTAAGAGTACTTACGTTTTATGACGTCTACATATCGGAGGTTGTGAAACTTTTTATGCAGTGCGCCAGTAGAAAATGCAAAAAATTTACCTAACAAATGTGGCGGAATTTCAATAGCGTTTTCATTGTTCATTATTTTTTTCTAATTCTAAATTTGAATTTGAATACTAGCGCCAAGATTTTCGACCGGTGTCTACTAAGCTGGAGTGACCAAGTGGCTTAGGCATCCGCCGCGAAAGCTGAGGACGTGGGTTCGATTCCCACCTCCCGCTTTGGTGAACTCGGTATTTTTGCTTTGGTATATGACCTAATATTTAAAATTGAAATACGTCTTTGAGTCTCCTTCTTTACAATTGAAAGAAAACGCAAAATTAAGTACCTACTCGTACATACATTAGGGAATCTTTGAGGTATGATTCTTATTAGACCGTGCGAAATCGAGGCCGGTAGCTGCTAGGCGACCCTCAATTAGCCTATAATTAGTCCACTGCTGGACAAAGGCTTCTCCTATTACCTAAGCGTATGGACGCATTAGGAGGTGAAGGCCCATAATCGCTGCGCTGGGCCAGCGGTTTGGCGTCCGCAGTAGTGTCTCCAATCAACTATGATGATGCTGCTGTCCATCATCAATCTTTTATAATTAGATGGTTAGCGACACTAATAATCCCTTAGTCGACTCTTACGACTCCCACGGGTAGAGTTGGGGTGGTGACAAAATTTATTCTTACTGCCGTCACACGTATTCGAATATCATATTTAAAAAAAAACCCAAGACAGACAGCTCGGTCCATGCTCGGTCTAACGTCTAGTGAGAATCATTGTAAATTTCAAGACAATTAAGAACAATAAAGATATTCACGAGGACATAAAGTAATATTACCGAAGAGCGCGATCGCAGTTTACGTAAACTTTTATAAGATTTATGAAATACACAAAAGTGACGTCACGCTTGTATAGGTACTGCTAAATGACCTAGGTGCTAAGGTACGGTTTTAAGTTCTTTCAAATTTACTAAATAGAAATTCTGTACAAAAATTACCGCAATCTATACCTAGATTTTAATAATAATTTATTGGTGTATTACGTCGTGCATAATTTAAAATCATTTATTTTACCTACTCTTCATCCCTATTGGACGAAAACGCACAACATAGTACCTACATTAGGAAATCTTTAAGAAGATGAGTCTCTCATTAGACCGTTCGAAACCGGGGTCGGTAGCTACCCTCAGTTCAACATCATTATTTTAAAAAAAACCAAGTCTGAGACAGCTCGGCCCACGCTCGGTCTAGTGAGAATCATTCTTAATTTCAAGACCAGTAAGAACAATAAAGATATTCACGAGAACATAAAGTAATATTAACGAAGAGCGCGATCGCAGTTTACGTCAGCGGCGTGTCAGACGCACCTGCGGATGTGATAAAACCGTACAGACGGGCGGTTTAAAAAACGCTCTATAATATAGTGTGCAGGTTGATTCTCTGAGGAGCGTTTTAACCGCTCGAATTAGTCATGGTCGTCCCGCGATTAGGACTGGAACGGAAGGCCGAGTAGCAACAACATCGATTACGCTGTAGCGATGATAATGGCAAAAGATCTCCTTTCGAATAACTTACTTCACATGCCTTAATTGATCTACACTGCACCAAAAATGCTGGAAATCGTACGAAGTCTGGTGGTAACATACTTTAGAAGTAAATAAACTAAATAATCATAGAACGATCTTACGTCAATTTAACTAGTTCCACTGTATGAGCATACAATAAGGCTTGTGACGCGTTTTCCAAGAAATCGACGATATGATACAGTAAGTCAGGTCTAAAAACATCCATGATTCAGGAACAAAAATTGGTGTTAAACACACACTTATACCCACATTCGCATCCAAAGATTATTAAATATCTAAGAACAATGAGGATTTTTAAGAAATCCTAAAGTATTATTAGTGACAATCACCTTTTTCTTATCACGTGTTGATATAGTTCTGCGACCATTATATAACATGATCGTCTAATGCCAGCTCAAAAATGCCCCCAAAAACAATTGATCAATTGTGCCAAGATGGGCAAGACATGGCGTTTTTCTTCACACAGCGCTTATTTCGGCGCAACATCTTTGATAAACCTTTATAGAATATAGCCAATCAAAACTTTGATGGACCAATCACAACTATTTTTGAATTGAGGTTTAAGTGTTTATAGGTTGATTTTGTAATTAATTACCGTGATGCATTGAAGAGGGGGTGACACTTGTCAACTAAAATTCAAGAACGTTTAAGAAAGTCAATTTAGTATGGCGTGCGGCTTCCATGTTTTATTTGTTCGTAGCTATGGTTACTTACTCCTGGGTCACCCTTAAAGCTTAAAACACTCGTATTTTAATATAATATTTTTCATTTAACACGCCCGTCTGTGGTGCCCTCGTGGCGTCCACTCAAAATTAACGCCGTCAGAATATCCGACACGACAATTTCACTACGACAACTTTGGGACGAAGTTATAAACTGAATAACTTTCACAAGCGCACTCTCACTCACATTAACACCCCTATTTTCAACCTTATCTCAAACACCAAAAGATCTTTTTTCCTATATCAAGAATGGGTAACTTAGGAGATTTCGTAATTGTTGGTGTTGGTAAAAAGTCACATTAATATAATTTCGTATGGAGAGTAGCTGTGTTTTCTTTGCAAACTTTTGTATTGAATTAAGCAGGTACTTTAGCTTCTGCTTTTTGGAGTTTTTGGTAGGAAGTTTTGAAGCAACGTTTGATTTCTGTCATCGTAAAATAAATCTAGGGCCCGTAAAGGCGAAGGCACACCGAACGCGTGTGCAGCACGTACGCGTTTTATTGGAGTGCGCGTTGAAACATATGTCATATCATATTACATGGCGCACCGCTTGCGTGGCGTGCACGCGCGTGACGTGCCAGCGGTGTGTTATCTACTATGACATTTCCGCCGCTACAACAAACACGCCACACTACGCACACGTGTATTGTCACGCTAAGGCCTCGGACGTTCCCTTTTCGTTGACGTTTCCCATATTTAATGGCACGCAACAATTTACTTACTTAAACATCATCATCAGCCTATGATAGTCCACTGATGGAAGTAGACCTCTCCTATTAACCCTTAATTCGATACCGGGTAAAATACTAGACATCCAAAATACAAAAATCTACACAAGAAACCAAAACGCTGAAGCGAAAACTAAGCAGTGTAAGTGTATTGCATAATGATTATTATTCTGAAAAAAAATGTGTCTAGCCAACAGAAACGCTAGTTTGTCATAAATCGCCGCCAAGATACCCAATTGGGAAGGACACGTCGCCCGGCCTAACGCTAACAATTTTTTTTTTCGTAATTTTGTATGATAAAGTATTGTTTAATTTGCACATCTATTTAACTAAATACTTGAAGTACATATTTCTATTTAATTGAAACTTCTAACACAGTTCATCAATGAGTTTATACCTTGCAAAGTAGAATGTCTAGTATTTTTCCCGTTGGCAACTACGCCATGTTTTATGTTGTTGTTGCTATGTCCAGTATATTTCCCGTTGCCAATGATACGGTGTTTTAACTATGTCCAGTATTTTTCTCGTTACCAATGTTGCCGTGCTTCATCAACACATTATAATTTCGAGTAAAACCACTCAAATGAAATGAAAATGGGACACTTTTTATGTAAAAACCAGTACTAAGTGACCTGCAATAACATCTATATCATAATATCGCTATATGGCCATTTTTTTACTTATTACTCATAGCGACGTAGGTACTGATAACGAAATAGATCTTCGCACTCAATGAGCTTTTGCTGCCCAATATATCAAAGAATTATTAATATATTTATATATTATTTTTATGTAATGTATTTCTAATAAAGCTGTGTGATTTCAAGTCTAAAAAAAGTTTCCTAGATGCCGAAAACTCAGACGAGGAAGATGCTGCACAGCAGTACTGAAAACAGCATATTTTCAGTGACTCCCAGTATTGATTGTTGATCGCAGTGACTTAATTTCTTTTATTTAAGTCCAACAAACATGTAAACAAAAGTCAATCTGAAAAAAGTTTTGCTTCCCGTATGATAAGGACATCATTCGGACATCGCTGTTGATTATGAGCCAAGTAAACTAAGCCACTCTAAATGCATTGATTTTACTAAATTGTGAACCTAAATCGTAGAACCTGTGAACTACAAATGGAAAAAAGATACACTGAAATCACAGGCTGACATAGAACCAAGTGAATTTATATTTACCATTTATAAAAACTTATATTTTTCTATGTCAGCCTTGAATTTCAGTGTGCCTTTTTTTTCATTTGTAGTCCACAGGTTCTAAGATATTACTACTTACTTATTGAAATTATAAGTTTTTTAATAAGGATTTTAACATAAAATATCTTGTTTCATATAATATAATGTAAAAAAAAATTAAAAATATAATAAACTAAATTAACCGTACAATTGGCAATGGCAAAAATACCGGACGTTCAAGCCCAATACCTATTCACTGCATAGTTGGCAACGTGCAACATACTTGACATATGATTTCTGAAAAACTATCCATAAGCGATTTTTTTTATTAATTTTCTGTTATTTAAAATCATATAAATAGGCATAAAAACTATAGTTTTATGTATTTTTTCAAAAAAAGTGTCGTTGTCGATTTAAGGGGTATGCGTATAGACGTATTAGGAGGTCAATGCCCATAATCTGGGCAAGCGGATTAGCGATCGCAGTAATGTGATATGATGACGCTGCTTATTATATTACTTATCAGTCTTATCACATAACTTCAAATAAGCATGCGGTCTTACAAATTGTATGGAAGACTTCGAATTCGAGTGCTTCATTTCAATATTTATAATCTTGATCCCCAAATCTACCCGCTGAGTTTATAAATATTAATGTTACTACAGTAATTTTATCTTCAAAATATAAACTTTTCGAGCTCTTTATATTTAAAATCTATTTGTGATTTTAGTTTTTACACGTCATGGCAATTTTTATGCAACATTTTAATCACTTTACCGTGACAAACTCGATTTACGATTTTGCACGATATTTATAATATTATTTTTTTTGTAGTAGAATAGATTTTTAATACGAGCAACATTTATTATTTCATTTTGAATCTTTTGTAAGGTAACTTTACTTTTCTAGAAATTATGTGATCCTAATACACGATTAATTTCGCTTTTTTCATTATTTAAATACATTGTGTCACCCCAAGGATCCCAATTCTTTCTTTAACACTTTGCACCTCCAAATGAGTGCAGAATAGGTAAACAGTGTGTTTCCATGACCCGGGCTTTTACGAAAATGGGGAATAATACGCATTACTAGCAATCATTTTCAAGTATTAACATTTGACAAATAATTACGAGTAAATTGACCGTACAATTAATGTTATTTTCTCCGAACGATCAATGTAACGCATGTACTGCTTAGTTGTCAAACGTTGTGAGTGGCTGCGATCTGTCATTGTCCAGTGCAAATTAACGATTCATTTTGAAGTACATTGCTTCTCAATTAACTTTTCTTAGAAAGTTAAATACTTTTTAACCGACTTCAAAAAAGGAGGAGGTTCTCAATTCGACTGAATTTTTTTTTTTTTTTTTGTTGTATGTATGTTACCCGATATCTCCGAGAATAGTGAACCGATTTTAAAATTTCTTTTTGTGATCGAACGTGTATTACCCCGAGATGGTCCCGTTGGCACCAAGTTGCGGTCTGATGATGGGATCTTGGAGAAATCGAGGGATCTCTTCAATTGTTATAGGTACATGTATGGCGCTTTTGGTAATTTTCATTCATTTACAAGAATTTGCATTCAGAAAGTAGGATTTGAGGAAACCAATGATGGAAACAAATCGGGAATCTTGGAGAAACCGGTTGAAGTCGGTTTTTTAAATTTTTAATTTGGTGATTATAAAATTAGCATTTTGAATCGAATAATGTTCACGGCTTGGCTAGAAATCTGCATCACATTCCTCGGTTTCGATAAAAGCCAGTATCATAGACACACACTGTATAGACGTTGTTGATTTTTTTAAATCAGTAATAGTAGTACATTCTTTTTTAATCCCTTGAGAAAACCTCGACGGAGGTTCATTCCGCAGCCGGAACATTCTCGAAAGGAAATTGCTAATCAACCTTTTTGGGAGCATATCCTGTTCAGGGCTCCCTATCCGAATGTCAGTCCCATTAACTGTGCGTCAGTCTGTGTGTTGAAAATTTCACCAACTATGTATTGCATTTTCACTTTTAGGGACACCCTTTTAGCCTTCAGCTATGTACAATTGTACAATTGTTTTGCAATCTAACTTTATAATTATTGACGTGAAATAAAACTATGAAAACTGATAAACTCGCGTATAATAACTAATTTAAACTTCATTCCGACGTTTCGAACACTTTACAGGGACCACGAGGTCCCGCCCGTACCTGTAAAGTGTTCGAAACGTCGGAATGAAGTTTAAATTAGTTAATATACGCGAGTTTATCCATTTCATAGTTTTATTTCATGTGTAATCCTCACGATAACCGAAGACATAGAATATTTTATATTGTCGCTTAGTACCCATAGAAGGTTTAAATTGAGCTTACCGTTTGACTAGGCCGATTAAATTGGTAAGTATCATAATGTTTATTTTTCATCACAATTGCTTTCTAAGCGTCGTGGGAATTATAGAAGAGTGAAATTCCCTAGGAAGTTACAGAAATTTGAGTACTTATTTAACATTACTTAATCAAGAAACATACTCCCTTTCATAATCGTCACCTACCTTATGTCTATAAGAGCAAAAGGGACAAACAATACTTAGCGGTTTGCTAAGTTAGAAGACGTTTATGAATGGGTTAATTTTTTATTTGCAATTGCACGGTCCTTAAGCGGATTACAAACTTGAGCCTTTAAAAGACACCAACGACTTCTAACAGACTCGTTAAGTAATACCGTACTTACCTCCCTGGATGCACAATGAACTATAAACCTTCTATGTTGACATAAACCTCATGTCGAATACTATAGTGCAACGTCGAGCACTTCGAAACTCACCCAATTCGAAATATGGGCCACTTTAGAACCATGTATCACATCGTTAGCCTATTTAGTCCACTGCTGAACGTAGGCCTCTCATATTAACTATGCGTATAGACGCATTAGGAGGTAAATGCCCATAATCGCCACGCTGGGCAAGCGGATTGGCGATCGCAGTAATTGTCCAGTGTCCACTATGATGACGCTGCTGCCCATCATCAATCTTTTATCAAATAGTAGTCAGTGACACTTCAATCCTTTAGTCGATTCTTACGACACAAGCAGGAGGAGTTGGGGTGGTGACAAACGTATTCTTACTGCCGTCACCACACGGCTGCAAGTGTGGACACTGCAATCAACAAATCGCTTGCTCAGCGTGTAAATTATGGGCATTTACCTTCTATGCGTCGATACTCCTTACTCACAGGTATTAGGAGAGGCTCATATTTTAAAGACAAACGGGCTCTGTAGTCTGCCTGCGACCACGGGTGTAACGTCATGCCCGAAACGGCAGGATATAATTAAACGTAAGTTTACGCGATTAAGACCCGTTTGTCTTTAAAATATGAGTGATAATCGTGAAAGTTTAAATCAGTATATTAGGAGAGGCTTATGTCCAGCAGTAGACTTAGATTGGCTATTAGTGTGATGCGATTTCAGTAAAAACGAGCCAGACAGCCGGTGTATTTTTTTTATAGATAAGTATTTTAACATTCGAGTGCCCGAAAAAAATTAAGAGCGCGTTTTGCCCATTAGTCCACAAGGATTTCTGGTGGACATTTTAGTTTAGTGTTGTGAATTAAAAAAAGATAACGCTGCCCATAATCAATATTTTATCAAAGAATCAGTGACACTTCAATCCCCAAGTCAACTCTTACGAGACCCGCAGTAGAAATAGGGGTGGAAATAAAGAATACATTTATCACCGTCACCACACGGCAGAACCATGTATTATGTAATGTTGGATCTCCTACAATCTGATGTATAACTTCACTTTGACATAGTTCGCAAGTGGCCTGCTTTAATATGGGTTTTTGATAGGTACTTTTTCTGCCACTATGGGGCGTAGAGATGGCAGTAACACACTGTGCGTAAGATCCAACGAATTGTCAAAATAAATACGCGTATTTAATTTTCAATTTATTAAATAGGAGATGTTTCATAAGTTGCGAAACTTCTATAGATAATGTTATCGGCGATTTAAATTTTACAAGCAATCTAATCATGCCTAAACTGTTCTATATACATGCCTTTTAAGGTACATTTTATGCCTTGTGTACTCAATTGTGAAATACAATATTCTTCAGAACTCTTTTTTATAAGTTCTCGTGGAAACATTCTCAATGAGAACTTAGTCTTAAATTCTCATGATATATTCCCGCAATTTCGAGAATGTTCTGCAAGTTGTACAGTCACGTCTAATAATATGCATACATTTCAGAACGTATGTCAAAGGCATAAAAATCATAATTGTATACATATTATTAGAGCCGACCGTACATTGCTAGGTTAAACCATTACTTTAGGAATATTATTATCTAAAATAAATTTTAAAAATAGTTCCAAGTTAATTCCCATGAAATGAACAAAGTTCTAATTTTTTTAGTACCAGTGACATTGCGCGCCTGTTTTAGAGCTCAATCTTCAGTTTGACGACCGTTTTCTAGTTGTAGTCCATTACAAAATCAATAAACTTCCAAATACAATACAATTTCGATATTTTATTTTCAGTATCTGGGTCAAAATTCTTTTCGTTGTCTTGTTTCATACGACTCAGTCACAATTCTAGTTGCTGTCTCGACTCAGTAGGTATATTAAAAAAAATCCGGTGCACTTGAATTTCTTTTTCACGTTAGATTTTAATCCATACATCAAATATTGGAAACAAAACATCATCTCATACATAAATCACAACTGTGTCACGTTTATTAGGAACACAAAATAAGACAACGAAAAGATTTTTTTTTTTCAAACTATTTTGACCCATCTATGAATTTGACTGCTGTTTGGATCTCACGCCTACGAAGCGCCGCCGGCAGAAAAAAATGCTAGAATGCACCTTAATATCAAGTCACAAAATTTCTTCCTCATTATAATAACGTTCGAGCTGTCAAGTGCTCGGGAAGAGGAAATTGGAAGTAACAAGGCGACGGAAGGGTTGTTAGCGGGACTTACTTTGGGCATTGAAAAATAAAGCCCTGCTTACGAAACTGGAGGTCTAATGTTCGAATACTGATAGGGGAATACCCTTGGGTTTATCACAATCCTAGTTTATGCTACAGTTAAATAATAAAGGTCCTTGAAATCGAGAGTCGCTGAAAAAATCTTACACCCTTATTCTTAACCGTCTCCTAACTTAACAAGGCGCTAAGTATTGTTTGTCCCTTCTATCTTACAGACATATTGATAAGACCGAAAGGGACAAACAAAACTTAGCAGCTTGCTAAGTTAGCAGTCGTGTATGAATAAGGGGGTTAGTTATAACATTTTTTTTAAATCTTATTTAATTCATAAGCCATACATCATCATACATCATCAGCCTATGATAGTCTACTGCTGGACGTAGGCCTCTCCTATTAACTATGCATATAGACTCATTAGGAGGTAAATGCCCAGAATCGCCACGCTGGGCAAGCGGATTGGCCAGCCATACAGCCATCATCGAGAGCCATACATTCATGATTAAGTCGGCTGTTATTATTAACCTTTATAATTTTGACATAAAATGGCCACGTCGAATACTAGCGCATCGGAGCGATGGTACTATATCTGGTACTTCTACCTTACTTATTTAGTTGTTTCCTAGGTATTTCAAATATGTTTTACTTTAAATATCGATGCATGTACTCAACGAGCAGCATTGAACATTGACAAAGCGTCGCGTCGTCTGCAGATTAAAACACACGGGAACTTTGCGAGCACTAGATAAATATACTCCCTAGGAACAGAGTAGATTTAGATACAGAGTGTACGACACTGGTAAAGCGCGCCGTTGTTTTTTGTGTTAAGGTCTCTGCCCACTAGAACGTACCATACCATGAACGACTGAACGTATTAGACAAAAAACTATTCTTTGTATTGAAAAGTATGAGACTATGCCCACTAGAACGTTTTGGCGCCGGTCAACACGGACAATAGTTTTTCGTCTGATACGTTCATGCTACGGTCATGTTATGGTACGGTCTAGTGGGCAGATACCTTTAATCGCAGCGTTAAGGCTAAGCCACATCGGATGCGTGTGTACGTTGACTTTGACTTTGATTTATGATCGTATATTCAACCGTTCAACGTTTGCGATCTGCGTTAGGCCAAAACCCTAACGCAGATCGCAAAGCACATTGCGTATTTTTTTTTGGGGTGAATCTCCGAGGAGCGTTTTATTCGCTTGCGGAAACGGATGTCTGAATAGCAACATTGATTAGGCTAGACTACTATTGGTATTAATTACGTTTACATTAAAATAACACTCTTAGAGTCAACTTGCAATACTTGCCGAGACGACAATTGCGATATAATTCCGCCGTAAAAACGAAGAATCCGCTCATAAATATGTTACGACGTTCTTATTACATAGAATTAGAGTGCACTGGGACATATTTTTGAACATTTCTGTGTACACCTTATTTTGTCTTTGACTGTACCCGAAAAAAAAGGTTTAAGGCTTTAAGTGTGTGATAAAACCAAAATTGTGTTCTGAAAGGGCGTGATTATAAAATAATGCAAGTTTGGGTCATTGTCAGTCCGAAAAACAAAAGTTGTCCACTCGGTGGTCAAAAGTTAACAGCTTTTATAAATCTATGTTACGATTTGATTGCATAGGGCTATAGACCGGGTAACCTAGTTGTACCGTTAATTGTTTTATCCCTAAATTAGTACAGGAATTCCTTAACTTTAGGTATGTCCACCGAAAAGACGATAACCTAAATCTGACAATGACCCGTTTGCAGGTTTGTTTGCATTTGTTTTACATTCAGCTGACTAATGGTATAGTCATTACTACACTCCAAGCATGCTATGCCTTGTAAAGATTTCTTTAACCATATTTAC
>JALPQI010027360.1:0-10936 GCA_025490895.1 Thaumatotibia leucotreta
CGTACAAATGTAATACAAAAGAATTATTTTTAGACATTCAGAGGTGCTCTCTATTTCATTATCAGAGCCGTGCTCATGAGAACAAGTCTTATTAGGGTGGAATTGGTGGCCACGTAACATCGCTGCGCGTGCCCGATGTTATCTGCCAGATTGGTGCCAGCGCGGTGACTGACAAGATGCTTGATGTGGCTTTGGTTTATACTGGTAAGGGCTAGTGGTACGGTGAGGATAAAAAATATCTTCGCATATGAAAAAGTTGACAATCTGCATATGACAGATGCGGCTTGGCAAGGGCTTGTGGTGCGGTCAGGATAAAAAGTATCGACACATATTAAAAAGGTGAAAAATTACATCGCAATAAGCGCTGTAGAAACCTCCATAAAATTGATTACCTACCTATAGAACTTTTGATGTACTGTTACGTTGTGTATTTATAAAATATTCATACTTAGATGTCGTAATAGTGCTTAGAAAAAGCTCACTGTTTATAATTTTTCATTTTAAATATTCCTTCATTTAATGAGACGAAATTTAATATGCGTATACAGAAAAATATCGTGTTATATTTTTCTTAATTCATTTTCACTTAACAGGTGCTTGATGTTATCTTTTCCGAAATGAAATGAACAGGTGTGACGCCATTACATAAAGTAACATTATTGATACTCAAATGATGATTCAGAGGTTTTAAGAATTCCCGTTTTTGAGGTAAAGGTGCATTCTAATTTGACGGATTCTTCGAAAATGTAGGTAGACAAGATTATTATGTTCTCGATAAACCATGAGTCATTGTTTATTCCTGAGTCATATTGTTGTAACAATGTTATAAACATTTAATGATGCAGTGCGTGTATGATAAAAATGCTCTTAACTAATGTTTTGTGCAATAAAGATTGCCTTCCACCTGCAGAGATGCCCTTCCGATTGCGTTTTCGAAATATCTCGTGCAAGCATCCGGCTTCTACTGTGTACGACGAATATTTAGCTGACATACAATCTTTATTTTTGTTTTGGATGAACCGGACCAAAAGCTTTGACTGTGTATTAGTATAAGGTCCAGAAAATGATTTTTTTCATGTCTTATAATAGTTATAATTATAAATTTCTTGCCATGTCAACCTTTTTGCAGTTAGTTTTTTTGTGATTGACAGAAAAACTGACTTACCCTGAGTTCATGTCATTGTGCTAATGTGAATTGAATTGTTTTATTAGCATAAAACAGAGTTGCAGAATTGATAGAATTTATAAGATTAATTAGTATAATATTTTTTTGCTTTTTTGTGGACCTATGTGATAGGTGAAATATAAAGAGTATTGAACACATGCTGTGTTACCGGTATTAACGCTATTACGATACATCTTCTTTAATAGATTTATAAACGCTAGTTTTCAATTGGTGAAACATTTTAAACCTTTTACAGTGGTACATTTTGTGTTGTAAGACCGTACGTGAACTCGTATGAAGATCGAACCAGCCGAGCTCTGGAAAGAGAAAATGCCAGGAGAGGTCAGTGTGTATTAGTTTTCTTAATTACCTATACCACATTTTATAATGGTTACCTATATACACATTTTATGGTGGTGATCACCACATCGTCAGTCTATTACAGTCCACTGCTCAATACAGACTTTTACTGTAACCCATACGTATGAACGCATTAGGAAGCCCATAATCGCCAACGCCATGCTGGGCATTGGCAAGCGGGTTGGCGATCGTAGTAGGTAGAGTATCCAATTTGATGACGCTGCGGCCCATCATCAGTCATTAATGGTCAGTGACGCTTCAATCCCTTAGTCAACTCTTACGACACCCACGGGAAGAATTGGAGCTTTGGCATGGTCCTTAGAAACGGGGAGCAGTCTAGGGAGCACATTTGTTGTGATACAGTTACCGCTGGTACGATGCGATTCATGTTAGAAACGTTGGAAGCCGCGCTGTTTCGAAACTTCGAGTGCTCTCATTTCGGAGAACATTGTTTTGGAATCACTAAACCAAAGAAGTGGAGAAGAGAGATAACGTGCTACTGTAGATAGGTAGCAATATTTAAACTAAGATCGTAATACCAAATTAAAACAAAAGTTCGGCGATCTGTGAACGTTTTGTGAAGATTAACTAGCAGAAAATTAAGATTAATAATGAGATAATAGCGCTGAAAGTTGCCGTTGTCCTTAGACTAAACAAATAAATCAACGAGATGTGGCGATAAGTACAAACTATTCTGGCAACATCATTCCTTTAAATTGTAGATATCTTTTTGAACGAGCTGAACGTAGAAAAATGTTTAGTTTACTTTGTTTTCCAATATAGATAACTCCTATCTAGTCGCAGTCAGGTGCACTATACCGCTCGAGGTTGTTCCTGATTTATTCGCTGTCGATATGTGGTAACTTTCTCAAGTCGTAGCTCGAGTATTATTGCTCTATTGTTTGCCTTCCAGCTGTATAGTCGAGTTCATTTAAGTTGAAGTACGAAAACTGTATCGAAACACTTAGTACACGAACTTGCTCAACTAAATACATAGCATAGTCTACTCACTTTCTACATTTGAGTACTACAGTGGATATTTACAGATAGATTAGAGTACAAGTGTTCTGCATAATAATTCGTTTCAGTTGAATGAAACCATTATGTTGCAATTTATCTCAAATGTAGTGACATATTTGTACAACGTAATTTAGCTTGAGGCTAAATGGTTCGATAGAGAATTTTGTCAAATTTAATGCGTTCTCATTTTTAACTGTCCGAGTTTTCCCAGTCGATCTGTTAAAGCGAATACCGGCATTATCTTACGACCCAAAAAGGGCGTAAATTAGCTGCACTTTGTCAGTTTCTAATAAAACTTAACATCTTAACTGGTGTTATCTCATATTTTTGTTCGGAATCTTAACTACCTGGCTTCCGTCAGGACGTATTTCTTTAGGTCCTGCGGCTTGAATGACGTGGACGACTATTTAATTTATGTCCATTACTCGAGGCGTTTCGTTTTAATGCGCTCGTTTAACTAGGTGACAGGTTGGTGACAGTCGGGCGCCATCTTGATTATTATCAGCGCATCGATGCGTTCAAAGAAATCGGTAGGTCGCTCCGGTTTTTATGGCAGGTTTTAAGTAGAAATCGAAGAGTACCGATTATGTTATCTGTAGGAAGATTTCACTCGTTAAACGTATTTTTATGGCGACGATATTAAAGTTGATCGAAATTTGGTGGTTATATAATTTTCTAAATAATCTTCTTTCGTACACACATTCGTTTATTCAGTAGGAAAAACCGATGGTTAACCCTTAGGTGCATATGGTATCACACATTTTATTTCTGAAATGACTTATGTAAACAATCGATGCCAATTAGAACTCTGTTGCTCAGTGTGACAGTTGCAATTGATTTCTTATTTCGACATGTGTCATTTCGGTCGTATCGTTTTTGATACTGTATGCACCTAACGGTTAAATCTAGGTGTGAATTGGGCCAATATTTTGTCTGAGAGTCTAGCTTATAACAAGTGAAAATAAGCTCCTCGTGGTCGATAGCGAAGAGTTTCTTCCAAATATAGGTAAGAAGGTAAAGTAGGAAGGATCCCAAAATGTTGAATATCAATATAGCCAAGTCGAATGATGTCGAGAAACTGGTGACGGGATTGGGAGGATTGTGTCACCAAAAGGACCTTTGATGCGTCGTACACAGGGCGAAGACCTGTCGGAGGCCCCAAGATTTTAAATATGTGTGGAATGACGCCGTCAAACAAACTTGCGCTATCTTCAACTCATTAATTAGCTAGTAACGCTGCAAGATAGTGACCGAAGGCGACATTTCATGTCGGAGGTTAGAGCTAGCTTTGGATGGGTCGGGGGCGATTAAGTGCCTATCTAAGTAACATTCCCCACGTGTCGCATGTCTAAACCTAATGTAGCTAACAAGTTCATGACAGGCAATATCATAATATATTTGCTCTGTTTTCTATTATAATATAATATATGTGGCAAACAAATATACTACCCGCCGCCTCCTGGTAACTCTAGTAACTATACATTCACTAAATACAGATGTGACGTTTACGCATCGCATATAATACATCTCTTTCTCCTTTCCTCCCCTGACCCAGGCTTATCTCTCTATGATTGTCTTTTATCTCCTATAATAAAGGTAGATACAGAAACAATGTACGGGGTGATTACTCTTGCGATCCTATTATCTGATCGATAATTCAATCGCGCAGATACGGCCTGCGGGTGACGCTACCTCGGTAAGCTAGCTCAGTTATTTATGCGGCTATCTATTGTTAATACTTCGCAAATTCAGATACCGATTATATGTATGTGCTAGTAGTAGCTAACAGTAGGGATTATACGAGTATCAGGGCGTCTAAAATAGATAATGTTAATAGGGTAAAGCTTTCCGGCTAAGTAGAGGGAAATGATAACTATCAGGTTGTAATTAATGTACCTAGTTAAAAAAAACAGGCAACAAAAAAATAAGTGAATTACCGTTGCCTGTCAAATTTTCGGAGGTTTTTTGAAGTCTTAGAAAGGTCGACTTTTTTTCATGCGGACTTACCAGTTGCTAGGTATCAACTACTTAAAACTAACCACTACTTCTGAAACTTGGACTTATTTATAAAAAAACCCTAAGGAGCTTATTCTGCTTCCCAAAACGTCACTGGCAGCGAGAATGCACTTATTTTTACCCTGTATGATCATCAGCCAAAAATATGACGTAGGTACCTACTTCTAGACTGTCGTCTTCTTCTACTACCTAGGGTTATCTCGGTCTTTGCCAGATTCCGCTTTCCTGCTACATTTCCTCCACTTTTCACGATCCTGGGCATCTACTGTAAGCCCATTTACACTCATGTCAGCCTTCACGACATCTAGCCATCGCTTCTTTGGTCTGCCGCGGGGTCGGGGGCCGTCAAGGGCTAGGTTAAGGCATATGTTTCCTACGTAGTCAGGTGGCCTACGACAAACGTGACCAAACAACCGAAGACGGCATTCTTAAGCTACTTCGCGATAATAAGGTGAAAAGTGGCAGGACAGATTGTTGGCTACCTTTATAAGATAAAAAAAATCCTTTGTGATATACTTTGTTAATACCGTGAAACGTTTTTAATGATAGTTTACATTCAGTAACTGGCAGAGAAGTTCAATTACTCGCTGAGAACGTATAAATATAATGGGACGTTCCTAGACGATATAAATAATATGGCCTTAAATATAATTCAGCCCCCGGATATAGGATAGAGACCCCAATTTGTGGCACTGGGTCACAAGTTAATTACTGCTTCGATTCAATCGATTATTAAACAAGAATTGATATATTAATCTTAATTGTAGGCTCAGTTGCATCGTGGAATGTACCTCTTGGGCTACTGAGTACATCTTTTTCAACTCGTATGTTTTTGGGCCAGTAAGTCGTGGTGTGTTCCCGGGAGGTTTACTTTTACGCAGGTAAGGTGTAGGTACAGTCAACAAAAAAGTGGCTTACCACTTTTCGACTCAATTCAGTGGTAATAAAATTGAAAAGTGGTAAACCACATTTTTTGTTGGCTGTACCTAGGATGTCGAATACTAGTTGCTCGACACCTAGTTATTCGACATGGCCACTTTATATTAAAGAGACATTAGATTTAAATTTGAATATCGAAATCTCTTAAATTTTAACGACCAATGGGTCTTAATCGCGTAAAATTACGTTTAATTTTATCCTGACGTTTCGAGCATGATGTTACTGCACTGTTACGGGCAGACTGCCTGCGATGCGACCACGGGTGTAACGTCATGCCCGAAAAGTCAGGATATAATCACAAAATTAAAAATTTAAAAAACCGACTTCAACCGGTTTCTCCAAGATTACAGATTTGTTTCCATCATTGGTTTCCTCAAATCCTACTTTCTGAATGCAAATTCTTGTAAATGAATGAAAATTACCAAAAGCGCCATACATGTACCTATAACATTTGAAGAGATCCCTCGATTTCTCCAGGATCCCATCATCAGACCCCAACTTGGTGCCAATGGGACCATCTCGGGGTAATACACGTTCGATCACAAAAAGAAATTTTAGAATCGGTTCACTATTCTCGGAGATATCAGGTAACATACATACAACAAAAAAAAAAAAAAAAAAAAATTCAGTCTAATTGAGAACCTCCTCCTTTTTTTGAAGTCGGTTAAAAATTAAACGTAAGTTTACGCGATTAAGACCCGTTTGCCGTTTAAATACGATTATGAGTCAAAATCGTGAAAGTTTAAATCAATATTTCAAAATATCTTAGTTGGTCAAATTTAACCCTTATAGAACGTATTGCGAAAACACAAATCAAATTATTTATTAACTAAATATTTTGATTTGTACTTTTTATTTTTCTCCAGTAGTCACACTACTTAATACTATATAAATTATAAATATTAGATGTCATATACCTACACCTAAACCGTCAAAGGCACCTAGCCTTGTAAGGGATTGCATATACCCGAGAAATTTAACCGGTGGTTGCTAAGACCGAGTGGCCGAGGGGTACAGGCATCAGCTGCGAAAGCTGAGTACGTGGGTTCGATCCCCACCTCGGACATTAGGTGATCTTGGTCGTTTTCCTTTGTTATATGACATCTAATATTTATAATTAACCCTTATAATTATAACTGTGACATTAGTAGGTAAAGTGCCCATAAGTTTTTGTGAAACAAATGAAATTGTTATTCGAATTATAATTTAATCAATTCATTTCATTTGTATCACAAAAACTTGTTTAATATTTATATTAGAGTGCCCATGTCGCATATTACTGAAAATATTCAGTTCGAGCACTTGCACTAGAAAATCTTTAGATACATGATCCTGTTTGTGATCAATTCTAGTGGACGAGCTACTAGCACTATCGAATCAAACCATCAGTTTCAATTTCATCGATACAATCGATGGTCATCCGATTGTTACATATTCTTTCCCAAGGGTGTTATCAAGCATCGATAGTGGCGCAGGAAGCGATTTATTAAAATTTGATCGCTTCATCATACAAACGGGATAAAAAAGGCTTTGTTAGCGTGTGCCGCTGTATTGGTGCGTGCGTCACAGTAAATATTCGAGAAACAATAAGCGAGGTCCGTTCCTAAGGGTGCGGTTCCACTGACCCGGAGCGGTGTGGAGCTGAGCAAAATAGACCAATAAAATTCTTCAAATTCGAATTCGAAACACTGTGATGCGGCCTAATTGGCCGAGCTCCAACAGCCCCGCTCCGCTCCGCGTCAGTGGAGCCGCGCCCTAAGAAAGCTCTACGAATAACATTTGGATTTTGGAGAAAGACTGGATATCAATGGTAACAGGCGAACGTACATATTTCGATTATATTCACATTTATCTCATAAACTTAGCGTTCACTAATTAAGGAAAAAAATAGGCATTTCTTTTTGGCAATCAATGTATGACAGCCGTATAATAAAGTTTGTGATCTTGCTATTGTAGGTGCTTAATATTCGATAACCTATCTAAGAATAGCATTCGATAGTTTAAGTGCAACGGCACTTAATAGATAGGTTTAGGTACCTTTTACCAATATTGAACCCAAGCCAAGAACCCCAGAAGGTCTTTAAGGTAGGTACCTACCCAATATTAATCAAATGAACGTAGCGTTACCACGCGGTGGCGACAGTAAGAATACATTCAGTCACCACTCCAACTCTTCCCGTGGGTCACGTGGGTGTCGTAAAAATAGACTAAGAGATTGAAGTGTCACGGACCATTCCATTATTGAAATTGACTATGGGCAAACTTCATAGTGGACACACTACTGCGATCGCCAACCCGCTTGCCCAGCGTGGCGATTATGGGTATTTATCTCCTAATGCGTCCATACGCATACGTAGTAGGAGAGGCTTATGTCCAGCAGTAGACTGAATTAAGGGCAGGGCATTAACACAATCGTACAGCATTAAGGTAGTGGTTTTCATTGCGTTACGTACGACAGCATCACGGGATATTAATATCTATTTAATCATTTATGTTGGTTATTGAAAGTAAGCACAGATGCTTACTGTTCCACCAGACCTACTGTGTATGAATCTATTTGAATTTTACTTTTTACGAAACTTTTTGGAATGTAGTGAGAGTGTAAGTTATGGCAGGTGACACAAACATCGTGTGTCGCCTGTATCGTTATTTTATGCTTCTGGATTTTCTATTAGCTAGCATTATGTTTCTTATTATATAATTCTGGGTAGCGTAATTTGTAGGTACTCATATTTCAATGTACATGCCTATAAACTACAATAATATATCGTATTCATAAACAAAATTTGGTAAGCAATTGTTACAAAAAAGAGGGCACGACCGGGATTTGAACCCGGGACCTCTCACACCCAAAGCGAGAATCATACCGCTAGACCATCATGCCTCATGGTATTTTAATTAAAACTAATTTTAACTTTGTACAATGTTTTGATTACACTTGTTTAAACAATGTATTTTTACGTCGTAGCCATAGCTTCTGAGTTTGGAACGGAAAATGATATGTGAGCGTTGTAGTAAAAACGTCCCAGTATGTCGCTTACCATTATTAGGACGGAATTGTTTAAGCACCCTTATAGTAAGCAACAAAGTGGGACGTTTTTGCTAAACCGCTCACATATTGTGAAGTTTGCAATAAACCCACCGCCTAGGGCCAGTCGGCCAATAGGCATGATGACTGGCAAGTCAAATCAGCGTCTTTTTACGAACTGTCGAAACGATCGCCACTATGGAATTTTATATGAAATACTCAAAAGTGACGTCACGTTTGAGTACTGCCAAATGACCTACTCTTTTAAGTTCTTTTCAATTTATTAAATAGAAGTTCGGTCCAAAAATTACTGCAATCTACATCTTAGTAGTTATTTCTTCGTGTATTATGTCATGCATCATGTTAAATAATTTATATTAACTACAGTCATCATCCCTATTCCGGAATGGTTTATGTCAAATGTTTGGTGAACAACTAGCAAATTCGCTTTGTCATTTTGTCAAGGCATTTTTGATTACATGACTTAATTTGGTTACGTTACGAGTAAATTCTTTCTTATCACGCCAATTAGTAGACTACACTATAGTACCTACGGGTGAAACAGTTTCATATAAATTGACATAAGAGATTCTACGAACTCGATCCTAATATTAAAATTGAATTGAATCTCATTTTAAACTTCTTTACAAAGAATTTTCAACTAAAAACATCAATTTCCTAGTATTAACAAAAGTAGAAATTCATTAATCGAGCCTAATATCTCACAACATTACACGCTTGTAATAAATATGGGATAAATAAAACGACCAGGTCCACAATCCGGACAAAGTAAGAATAACGAGGCATTAATGAGAGAGAAAACATCCAAGCTCGATATATTACTAGCTAATTACCTATACATTTTACTTATCGCGTCCCGACTATAGGGACAGGCGGACGGATAATGTTTTATTTGGCTTGTCGAAATGTGTATGGTATTACAAGTCTATTTAATGAGATTAAACAGATTAGGTTTACGTGCTTACTGTAAACATGTGAAGGGTATGTCTTTGTGCCCTACCGACGACGGATTACCTACAATTATTTTTCAAGTACCTTAAGTTACTGGAAAGGAAGTGTCACTGACCATTCTTGATATAATTGATGATGAGCAGCAGCATCATAGTAGACATTACTGGAATCGCCAATCCGCTTGCCCAGCGTGGCAATTATAGGCATTTACATAATTAAAGGCCTTTAATGAAAACCAAATTTAATGTGGAACAACTTTGGGCACTGAAAAAGGGCGACGATTTCAAATTATTTATAAGCGATCAACAACATGAACCTATATCTTTTAAATTTGCCCCCTTTAACTACTGCCGAAGGTTGTTGGCAGAGAATAATACATATCGTCCGCTGACAAGCAAAACTCACTAAGTAACAAATACCTACTTGAAATAAAACTCCTATCTCAGTTCTGATTTAACACTGACATAAGAGGTAGCTAAGAGTAGTGACAGTTTTTATAGTGAGTTTTGCTTGTCAGCCGACGAATGTTACGTACCACACAGTTTGTATGACTAACTGTCGTAATACAATCGTGATTTTTGTTTTGATTGAGGCCTTAACTCGCGGTGCCTCAACGACACAAGTGACGATGAAAATGTAAACGCAATCGAGACGTTTTTTTAAGCCCTACACTCGGCCTTCTGAAGTGGACTGATATCAGGCTGATGCTGATGGAGGTACATGCGGCACGATACTGTAGCCATACCATGAGCTGCCGCTTATTACTTTATTACTTTCTATCCGGCTCGTTCACACCAATACGCGAGTACGAGCGGGATGGATAGAAAGTAAATCCTAATTAAATATGTTATATGTTCAGTACCTATGAATTTGACAGCTGTTTCGACCTCACGGGTTATTCCCACCTGTTACCACCAACTTGACACCAGTGGTAACAACTGGGATTTTTTTCCCACCTGTTACCACTGGGAACAACTGGGAATTAAAATTCCCAACTGTAACCACCAAATTAATTATTTTAGTAACTAACCAAACATTTTAGAAAAAAGGGAAGGTTAGGGAAAAAAATCCCAGTAGTTACCACCAACTACTCTGGTGGTAACAGGTGGGAATAACCCGACCTCACGCCTAAATAGCGCCACCTGGTGGCATAAAAAAATCGAAAACCCTCATTGTTTTAGTGTACACTTGTACAGTCGAGTTAATAAATAAGTATGTCTCATATACATACTGTAAAGCACGTTCATAGTAAAGTTCATAAAATATTATAGTAAATACAACACTGCAACTACATTAAACATTTATGAAAACATGTTGTATGTTGTATCTAAATACTTTTGGAAAGGTTTTATTCAATATGCAAATAATGTTTCAGTTACACAAGTGTTTTATTTTATCGATTCAATATAAAGTGAATTTTCGTGTGTTTTCAATTT
>JALPQI010027361.1:0-16140 GCA_025490895.1 Thaumatotibia leucotreta
TTATATTTTTTTCCTTTATTTCTTACACATGTAATAGTAATTAGTAATTACATTACATTATAATGGTGGTGCTTCGACTGACGAGAATTAATGGACATTAGGACAAATTTGTACCTTGTTCCGTTAAAATTAGGGTCGTTTTTTTCTTCTGAAGTTTTAATTGACTAGACATGTTTTTTCCGTGGACCCTTCATACGAAGACATTTTTTTTAATTCCTTTCGCTTGCTTTGCGTGTCAAGCACTAATTTTTTACACTTAATATAAGTTTTGGATATTTTTTTCCTTTCTGCATTTCTACCTTAGTGTTAATGTGAACGGATATTGTGGTTTTGTATACTTATCGGGAAATAGTGGAAAACTTCTTGTTTTTATTATTTTCTTTCTTTTTTCTATAAGTTTAGAAGACAGCTGTTATTGAACAATAACAGTTAGCTTCTAAATCGATCTAATTATGTTATATAATTCTTCCACTTTGTGAAGTACGTGTTATTACCAGGACAAATGGTATACATACTGTATAATTATCATATTTTGTTGATATAATTTTATTTTATTGTTGAATAAATTCGAATAATTTGTATACGATATTGGAGAATCTTTAGACGATCTGTCAGTTGATGT
This sequence comes from Thaumatotibia leucotreta, assembly GCA_025490895.1. NCBI lineage: Eukaryota > Metazoa > Arthropoda > Insecta > Lepidoptera > Tortricidae > Thaumatotibia > Thaumatotibia leucotreta. The sequence goes on from JALPQI010027361.1 coordinate 623, forward strand.
TAAATTGTATTTAATTTAGGAATTTAAATTATTACTTAAAATGGTGTTTAGGTGTCAAATTTGTTTAAAATTGTTTATTTTTGAATTATAAGAACTGACAAAATCTTGGCTGTAAAATTTTGAAACAAAACATTTGTCGTCTCCGGCATTTGATTATTTATGTATGAATATCGTTCAAATAATTGACAGACAATATTTGACAGAATTTTGTAACACACCACTATAGTTGTCGGTTTCTAAAAACGAACATTTGACACTTGAGAGATGAGCCTTATATATCTTATACTTGGGTGAATATCTGAGTGTTTCAACCGCCTAATTTTGGTGGCATCATTTTTACAGAAGTTTCTATTCGTTACAATGTGCTACTTTGTTATTTGAAGGAGGCACGGTGACACAATGGCACAATGGCGAAGTATAACATTGAGACGTCTAGAAACTTCGGCAAAAATTATGCCACCAAAATTAGGCGGTTGAAACGCTCAGATATTCACCCATCTATGTATGACGTTAAGTCTATCGAAAAAATTGTGAGTTTTACCTTCATATTAAAACTGTCAAAAGTTCGTTCTTAGATCTCAGGGGCTATAGTGAACAAAATAGACTTTTGCGAGCATGATACAACGATAAAAATAATAAATCATTATTATAGAAAAGTGATAACAGGTATGTATACGTATGTACAGTCGCCATTAACTACATCGAAGCTGCTACTGTGCCCTAACATATTGTGAACATGCAGGCTAACTCCATGACAATACGACGTGTAAAGGTGCATTCAGACCAAACGAGCATTCGCTATTCTATCTCCCACTCTACGAAATCAACGAATTTCGACGAATCACGTTTTGTGCAACGATCGAATTTCATACAGTGGTGGGATAGAATAGCAAATGCTCGTTTGGTCTGAATGCACCTTTACACGAGCCACTGAAAACCTTGAAAGGGGTGATTTGGTAGGTGATACTGAACAACTTTTACTATGGAGCTAACACAGAAATCTCAAAAAAAATTGTCTCTTTCATACAAAATGTCGTGATCGATCGGTCGGATGTATGAAAACAACCATTTTTTTTGGATTTCGTGATTGGCCCCATAGTGAAAGTTTTTCAGTATAGCCTACTAAATCACCCCTTTCAAGGTTTTCAGTCGCTCGTCTAACACCCTGTATAGCGCTGTTCAGATATTAGTGAGCACCCTGGCCGCTCCGATACATCTGAAGGCGACTGTACCCCGACCCCACTTTCATTAAAAATGACATGAGGGTCGCAAAAATTGTTATTATTAATTAAAATTTATCTAATATTTTCTTCGGTTACCGCGAGGATTACACATGAAATAAAACTATGAAAACGGATAAACTCGCGTATATTAACTAATTTTAACTTAATTCCGACGTTTCGAGCACTTTACAGGGTTCGTTGACTGTGGGTGATAGACCACAAATCCTGTAAAGTGTTCGAATATACGCGAGTTTATCTGTTTTCATACTTTTTCTTTCATAAAATGTATCTCTTCAACTTCTACTTTCTTCTTTCAAATCAATGTAAAACGGCATTTTATAATCATTCATATTGTATTTGCAATAGATATATTACAAATACGAGGAAAAGCATCGCACATCTCGAACTTTCCACACAAGCAGCAAGCACGTATGTAAATTATTATGTGATGAATGTTGTTACTATATTTCGGTGTTGTGCCTTGAAAAGAAACCCTAGAAACGCTCACAATTCACGTTTATAACCACTCGCTAAGCTCGTTCTTTAATTTTAGATTTTTAGCTGCATTTAACTTCCAATATGTTATTTATTAGCCACTTACACGCGTTGATTTAAAAAAAGATATTCCATTATGGTTCTAAATTGTATCTTGCGTAGCCCTCTCGGCTAATGTGACGTTAACAAAAAAGGTACCATCGGTTGTTTATAAAGTCGAATTGTTTCTGTTGCTTCCATTTAATATACAGGGTGATTTTTTATACGCCTTTCAAACTTTAGTGGGTCAATTATATATATAAATATTTAAGTAGCATAATTTTGCATAAAACCAGCGTGACTCAGATGAAATCATGGCAAAAAACAAGACATAAAAAAATTCACCCACTTGCGATCTTCTGTATTACATACGCATAGTTTGCAAAAGAAAATACTTAAATTACATTATTACCATTCAGTAAATCAATAACAGAGTAACAAAAAAGCAGAAATCCTAAAATTCTTCTCTTTCTGAACAATCGACAGTACCTTTTTGATAACAGCACATACTTATATTTAGATTATATGTATATTATTGGATTTACCTATACTTACTAATGTTAGTTTAAAATATCTTCCTTCACTCGCTATACTTCCATGGAGCCAAACACTCTTGTAATGTATGTGGGGAACAGAGCTTATGATCTATCGTTCCATAGTTTAATGTTTACATTGTAAGCTGTGGTCGGTGACAACTGATCTTCGAATGATCGCAAGTATGACTAATAAACACTCTTAAGCCGCGGCCACGACATTGCTCTAAGGTGACGGGCTTAGCGGAAAACCATACGTGCGAGTGGGTGTACCCATATCGGCATCCCGCTACAACTCATGGATTCGCTCGCCGCTGGTCGCCTTAGAACAATGTCGTGGCCGTACCTTTAACCTTTTGACAGCTAGGAGGCGAAACTTGACTTTCATAAATCTGAAGTTGTGTGAGGTCAGTTCTCTCAAAAACGATTTAAAGTCTACTCATAATGTCCTATCTATTAAAATATTAATTTGTAAAATGTGTCTGTAGTTGCCGATTTCTAAGAATGAACTTTTGACAGTTTTGAAATGAGCCTTATATGTATATATGACGTTAAGACTATCGAAAATCAATCTATAACTGTTAAAAGTTAATTCTTAGAAATCTGCAACTATAGTAAAAGAATCCTTTTTCTCGATGGCGCTTACGTCACACGACGTCAACAACCTCACTTTTTGCGAGTTAGTAAAACCGTTAGCAAATAAGAAAAAAAGTAGGCGAAAAGTTGACCTGTCATATAATAGTTATTTATGTGGCTGGCGCATAATAAGAGGCATTAAACACGAGTGTGGTTTTATGAAACGAGCCGTAGGCGAGTTTCATAATAAGATCACACGAGTATTTAATGCCTAATTATGTACAGTCACATACATAACTTTATCTACATCCATATCATGTTTCCTACAATATGTACAGTCAACAACTCACCTGTGAATACAGGCAAAGTGCCAAAAATATGTAAACAGAACTTTATTGCCTGGACATAAAGGTGTGTATACATATTTCTGGCACTTTGTATTCGCAGCAGTGTTGTCGACTGTACATATATGGCCTTTATTTGAAGTAGAAACTTGAGTATTAAATTAATAAAACACTAGTTTTAACAAAAATATATTTTATTTATTATAATAATAGTTATTTACTACATTTTGAATTGTGCAGTGTTGAAACTGCACTTTTTCTGCTGTGACAGAGTTTTCATATTTGTTGTTTTTTTTCTTGCTTTCCAATCCATGAATTCTTTATATATCTTTTCATACTGTTTTCGAGACTTCTCCGGCAGCAAATTGTCGCTTACGGCCGTTGCGGCATCCCGAATGTCAGGAGGAGTCTCGCCCATTTCGATATCGTCCTCCTCCTGGTCGCTACTCATTTTTTTATTTATTTAAATTGGTAGATCTTTCACAATTAATATTTAACAGCAAACAAAACGCCAAACAAAAATCACAAAAATAACAAATTACCTGACATTTGCATTTTTTTTTTTCATAGACAATCTTGATTCGATTTCGGATCCTAAATCGATTGTAGTATTTGAAATTTATAAAAAATGTATAGATTATGAATTTAAAATTACAAATCGACTGAGTCGATAATCGCAAACAAATATGAGAATTGCTATTTAGTTGGATGTTCCAAAATTGAACGTAATTAAATAGCCGATATCCGATACTTTAATATAAATATTACATAGTTACCACAGATACATCAATCTTAATGTAGCTCATTAGTTCGTCGCTTACAAACATATTGTAGGAAACTTATGATATGGAGGTAGATAAAAATATATTGAGTATTTGATGAGATCATTCATGATCAGTTGTTCATAAACCATAATATATTCTAGGCTTTTAATATTTAAAATTTAGGCCTAACGTGTCTGAATCTCTGTATGTGCAAATTGAAGTTATCAAAATAACTCGTGATGACTGTACGATGTACTAACGGTGTTACCAGTGTTAAAATAGATGTATAAATTATTGATAGAGGGAATTTTCTTATAGCAACACAGATTCGCACAGCGGAGAGGGCTATGCTCGGAGTTTCTCTGCGTGATCGAATCAGAAATGAGGAGATCCGTAAGCGAACTAAAGTTACTGACATAGCCCTCCGGATTAGTAAGCTGAAGTGGCAATGGGCAGGCCACATTGCACGCAGAGCAGATGGTCGATGGGGTCGAAAAGTGCTCGAGTGGAGACCACGGCTAGGCAAACGCAGCGTAGGACGTCCACCCACAAGATGGACAGACGACCTTATGAAGGTCGCCGGGACACGCTGGATGCAGGTTGCATCTAACCGGTACATGTGGAGGTCCAGAGGGGAGGCCTATGTTCAGCAGTGGACGTCTTATGGCTGAGATGATGATGATGATGATGATGAACACAGATTTGCCAGTTTCGATTAGAAGTATTACGGGTGAACTTTTTTCTGTCTGTTATTGCCATGGTTACGGTCGCCTGAGTCACGCTGGTTTTATGCAAAATTATGCTACTTAATTTATGCAAACATGCATATAGTCCATGTTTGTAGATGGCCCATCAAGGAAAAGGTTTATTACCGCCAGAAAAATGCATGTTTGCATAGATAATTATACATAAAACCAGCGTGACTCAGGCGACCGTAACCATGGTAATAATAGACAGAAAAAAGTTGATTCACCCACATACTTAATTAGAACAATGTTAAATATTGTGTGCCAATTGCTAACATTTGACAATTCACAAAATGTTCGGTATTGTGCAGTCAGCGTCATATATTTGATATATTTCGTACGGTGTAGTTTATTTGCGAACTTTGTACAAAAGGCTTCATACAGTATTGAATCTGTGTTGCTATTAGAAGAATAACATTCGTTTTCAAATCAAGTCACTGCGAATACTTTGAGAGCTAATATATCATCCCTCGTTCTTGCATTTTACGCGTTTGAATTCTAAATAGCGTCCGGGATAGTACAATAACAAACGCGTAACTAACAAATTCAATTTCGATCAATTTGAGTGTCAATTGTTTGATATTTGAACTCTATCTGTTTTGGTAGTTGGGTAATTTGCAGAAAAAGTGTACCTTTTAATGTCACGAAAATAAGTATGTAAATTTAGATTTCTCAGTTTAGTTACTCCCATACTAAAGGTATGAAAAATTCTGTAACAAGTTTGAGATATTTTTTATCAGTTTCGTTACATTTCGTTTCATACATTTAGTATGGGAGTAACTAAACTGAGCAATCTCAATTTACATACTTATTTTCGTGACATTAGGCACAATTTTTTTAGTTTCATAACTGTAAAGTACGCACGATTCGAATTATGTATTACAGTCCATGATCGCAAAAAAAATTATAAGGTACACTTTTTCTGCAAATGACCCAGTTACGCGGTATTGCACTATCCCCGATGATAGGTAATACCGCGAACTTCAAAATCCGTAAATTTTGAGGATATGTCTCTGTCACTCCAACGAAGGCGTCCTTAGAGTGACAGAGACAAATCTCCGAAGTTCGCGGTAGGGCTGTATAATGAAGAATTCTAGTGTTGCCAGGAATCTGCTTTTCTGTGTTTTACTTTTCTTTTTTTTATAGTCTTGACTTATTTCTCTACAGCGGCCCTAACGCGAAAAACGAAATTCGTAAATTTCGAGGATTTGTCTCTCTCACTCTAATGACGCCTTCGTTTGAGTAACAGAGAAAAATCCTCGAAATTTAGGAATTTCGATTTTCGTGGTAGTAGGCCAGTATTCGCAGTGGCTAGCTAGGCGTAGATGTAACGAATAGATGTGATATGTCGCCGCATACGGATGACGTGTTGTTGCACTGAGTGTTTTATAAATGTATAGACTATTCACAAGCGTTTTATTTGTCCCCTGCGTTACATCCTAGCGGCAGTGTAAATAGTGTAATGTAATGCTGTATCGCAATTATCCAGGAAAGAAAATGAGAAATATATCAACATATTTTGAAGGAAAAAGCATGTACAACATACATTTATTGAATGTAATTTTATAAAGATGATTTTATATATTATCATATCACAGAAAAATTGCATTACAATATATTTATTTAAACTTTATTCCACAAAATTAAAGTACAAATGGCGGACTTAATGCCTGAATGGACTTAATATAGTAATACAAACCCCCCCCCCCCCCAACTCCTCCTGCGGGTGTCGTAAGAGTCGACTAAGGGATTAAAGTGTCACTGACCATTCTACAAGATTGATGATGGGCAGCAGCGTCATCATAGTAGACACATTACTGCGATCGCCAATCCGCTTGCCCAGCGTGGCGATTATGGGCATTTACCTCCTAATGCGTCTATACGCATAGTTAATAGGAGAGGCCTACGTCCAGCAGTGGACGGATATAGGCTGATGATAATGATGAATATAAAAATACCAAATTTGACCGGTGGTTGCTGAGACCGAGTGGCCGAGGGGTACAGGCATCAGCCGCGAAAGCTGAGTACGTGGGTTCGATCCCCACCTCGGACATAGGTGATCTTGGTCGTTTTTCTTTAGTATATGACATCTAATATTTATAATTTATATAGTATTAAGTGGTGTGACTACTGGAGAAAAATTAAAAGTACAGATCAAAATATTTAGTTAATAAATAATTTAATTTGTACTTTCGCAATATGTTCAATAAAAATACCTTTATATTTATATTTCTATAGTACTTTTCTGTGTAAAAGCTAGCTAGTCCTAGCTACTACAAAAAAATCCAGTAACGCATTGCAAAATGTTGCATAATAGTCGTGTTGAAATGTGGACTTATCTCCAACTCATTCACTTTAATCGTGTTTTTTTCACCGATACTTGTCCAGAAGCCCACTTTCAACACTTGTATCGTAAATAACTATTTTCATGCTACGTAACATTGTGTACGTGTAAACAATAGAAATAGTCGATTTATCAAATTTTCTGGCAAATGGAGAACCCAGCTTATATGATAGTGGCTTACGTCTATAGTAGGTAATAAATTAATAAATATTATCATATGAACTAAGAAATTTCCCCAACTATACAGGGTAAATTTATGAAGTGTACTTAGACTTTCTTTCTCGGCAAATTTCGAGGCTTGTATACTAATAAATGACAGTTTTACAGATTTTTTTATAAATACGTTTGTATCCGAACATTTGTTATATCGGGCTCACGGGTCCCCCCCCCCCCCTTCACGAGACACAACACACTAAACAAACACCTGCACAAAGTGCACAATATGGGCAAAACGGACAGTCCTATATGCAGAGCCTGCATAGAAGAGGAGGAAACAACAAAACATATTCTTCTAGAATGTAAACAGGTAGAAATATACAGAAGTAGGTACTTAGGGACTCCAAACACACTACAGGAGGTATTTAACAATCTGAAACAGATGCTGAGTTTCGTGGAGGAGCTTGCATGGATGGTTGGAATAGGGGTATCTGGCTACGATGGATGTAGAGTTGCGAAAAAAGTCCGGTAAAACATACTACCTAACTATATCGGGATCATAAATCGCGTAAGAAAAAAGTCATACATCGCGAGTGGGGGTTTTTTCAAAGAAGATTATATGGGTAAAATATACACACGAGGTCCTGTAGGGGGGAGAGGGTAGCCTTGGACCTCACCAAGGGGAGGAGGGGTCAAAATGCAAAGGAAAAACGTCTCGTGATTTGTGCACAAGCCCTAAGGGGATGGAAAGACCATGTACCTAACCCAACCAATAGAAAAATCTAAATTTGGGCTAAGCTAACCACACGTTGGGTGCCACAACTTGTAAGGCGTCGCGGTAGATAGACCAGAGATGGCGTGACGACGTTGACGCCTTTGACAAGGACTGGTAGGAGACTTCAATAGATACGTGGAAGAATTTGAGGGAGGCCTTTGCCCTGCAGTGGGACAGTACAGGCTCTTAAAATAAAAGAATAACAAATAAATTTTAAAGAGCGTAGCCATAGCAACAAGTGACAAGAAAAGTGCATCGGAGAGAAAATAATAATATACAATGTCACCCTGTATGAATCGTCAACAACGTATCAAATTATTAGTAAATCAAAATTATCAAATTCTTTATCAGGGATTAGTCGTGATTTCTTGTGTTTATGGCTACTGTGCACACATTTTATCGATATCATTATTGATTGTGATTTAAGAGATTACTAATTTAGCAACAGATCATCAGTGGTATCCAAGATGCTCTTCAAAACGGTCTTTTTAATCGTGGGCTTAAGCCAGGTAAGCTATTTCAACATTTATGATATGGCACAAGGTAAGAAATTGGTCTTCCGTCTTAAAAAGTTAAATTGCAAAGTAGTTGTTGACAAAAGTGGTTATGTAATACCTTCCTACTAGGTACAGAAGTACATACGCCATCAGGGAGCTTACAGTAGAGGCATCGTAAGAAGTCGTTTTTGACGTTTGTTTGCACATGAAGTTCTGTAAAAATTTGACAGTTGGTGTAATGGAGCAAATGTCAAACTTCATTGTTGCCTGAACGGAATAGTGATGTTACTGCTGTTGCTGCAATTTACCGATACGTCAATCGAAATAAATAAGTAAACCTTTTTTTATGGAGGTACGAATAATTGCTATAATAGTAGGTACGCACATATTTTCTAAAAGTTTGTCATGGTTTCGACAGGTCCTCGCGAGCCCGTGTGCCCGGTGGATACGCGGCTTTACAGACTGTGTGGAACTTGACAACCAGATAAATGTCATAATTGTTATTCAATTCAATGTATTTATTCACATAAGCTAGTATTAACACCAAATCACTTACTAGTTACATCATAAAAATAAATAAAAAATTAAAATTATGTTAAAATAATAGTAAGCACATAATAATTACAAATTCAATTATAAAATCACGTATAATTTTATTTTTCGTAGAATAATAATTTATATACCACTACGTTATTTATCACCTAGATGTGCTCTGATTTTAATAAATGGTTTTAGTGAGTTTATATACTGTATTTACGGCATTTCTCTATTTGGCATATCTACATTGCACTCTGAGCTAGCAGCACGCAAGTTTGCCAACGTGGGTTGGGAGTGGTTTGCTATGAATTTTGCTTATAGAGGTCACGTCCTATCCGTCCTATAAAACATCTTACCTAAATGCGACTTTACGTCATTATGACGTCACCGGCTCCAAAGTTTCGCTGCCTGCTAATGATTCTAAGTAAGATTACCAAACACTTTTAATTCGGATTACCTAACACTTTTTTAATTAAACTTTTTCAATGGCAAGTACCAGATCTAACGCCCTTTCGCACTTGACTGAAAATTTTACGACGGTAAAATCGAGCGTTTCACAACACTATTGTGAGCTGTCAAAAACGACTTCTTACGATGCCGCTACTTTAGACAAGTTGCCAATCGCTAACGCTTAATCGTTAATCGTAGAAAGGCAGCTAACTATCTTTGTCGCACCAATAAGAAAGTAAAACGTAAAGCGTTAGCGATTGGCAATTTGGCTGAGCATCTGGCCTACTACCGCAAAAATCTAAATTTTTCCCTGTCACTCAAACGAAGGCGTCATTAGAATGAGAGAGACAAATTCTCCAAATTTACGAATTTCGTTTTACGCGGTTGGGCTACAGCAGCCGTACCACGACTTTGCATGTATCGGTAACGTTAGGTTTTACTCGATACGTAAAGCAGGCCATAGCGCTCGCTCCAATATGTCAGTGAAAGCGCGATGGGATGCATTAAGTATCGAGTAAAACCTAACGTAGGTATTATCAAACCGGGATCAGAAAGGTATTCGAGAGTACTGTTGACACAACAAATGACACAAAATTTACCAAGAAAAGAGTTGTTTATAGATGTAGTGAGTGATTAATTAATCTATTGTCTGTAAGGACTGTAAGTCTTTGCACTTAATGTACCTATAAACATATGAATAGAAGTATGACTATATGCTAGATTGACTTATATACTATTGTGTCAACAGTACTTTCGAATCCCATTCTAATCGCGGTTTGATAATATCCTTTACTTTCCAGTATGCTTAGCACATGATTGGCGCGACAGTATCTCGCCGCGAGATAGACTATCCCGTCTCTCTTTTGTTAATATAGCTAGTAAAGGACGGGAGATCTATCTCGCGGCGACATACTGTCGCACCAATCATGTGCTAAGCCTACAGCTCATGGTATGGTACATTTGGGTACATAAAGTAAGGGATAATATTAAAATAGGTGGTAATAATGACAGGTTCTGGCGCTGCCCACGGAGTCGCAGTACACGGAGGTGGACTTCATTGAGAATGTCCTCAAAGCCGAAACAGAACTTGACGCAGGTATTTATTTATTTAAAGTTTTCCCAATACCGCACGACTTTATAAATGTGGGCAATAATTTGTTTCTTAGTGCGTAAGCTGACGTTCAGGCAAATATTTTAAACAAAAGGCAAACTTAATGCCGATGCCGCTCCGCACTCGTGCGTGAGCGAATTGCTGCGCGAAGTCGCGAACGCAGGTGTGGCTTACGTAAGCGCACTGTAGAACAACTCCACGCTCTCGTTCGCGTTCACAAATGGGGTGTGGCCGGCGGCTTATAGGTGCATAATTCTCGAGTACTTAGTCTGTGTACACACCGTCGCCGTTCATATCCCTTGGACGGTCGATGCAGCGCTACATGTGCCTACATTACTTTTTAGCATTAACCCGTTTGATTTGAAGTTTTGAACCCACTGTTTCAAATTTTCAATATGTTTTGTGAGCCATACTAATTATTGCCTAATCTGAAGCAATGACCTACACTGCTGTTTTTTCTAGATGTGTCAAGCTCGCGCATCGTGTCCGGTTGGCAGGCGTACCCAGGGCAGCACCCGCATCAAATATATCTGCGCATGGTGAACGCAGCAGGACAGCTCTTCGCGTGCGGCGGCTCCGTCGTTCACGAGAACTGGTTCATTACTGCCGCGCACTGCACGGCGCTGTAAGTACTTATAGGACAAAAGGACACAAATATACCCCACCAAAAGCATTCATATCCCACAGTGCTTTAAGACCGCTCCTTACTCGTAGGTACCTACGTATTCCCCACACACAAAACAAATGACACAATACTATAAGGCAGCTCCCCACTCATGAGCGAGTCGCGGCGCGAAGTCGCAAACGCGAGTATCGAATGAGGGTTTTATGAAATGACGTTCACCAGGGCGGCAGCACTGAGGCGTCAGGTCCTACGTATTCCACGTAGGCAATAGGTGAAAGAGTATTATGCAATCCCTCATCTCAGTTCAAAATCCTGACATGTAACTTAGCCACTACTCACGTTTATCCAGCATGTCTCTACCATAAAAATATCATCCAAAAGTCCTCTAGGTTAGGTAGGGTAAAGAAAAGTGTGTTTTTATTACGACTGATTAATGTAAAAAATGGTAGACCACATTTTTTGTTGTACAACAAAAAGGTCTTGATTCAAAGAAACTGCCTGCTTGTACCGTTGTAGTTGAACTTAAAGTTCCTTAATGTTTTTTTTTTCACTATAAGCACTTCATAATCATTTTCTTAAACCATTCCTTTTCCGCAGACGAGTGAGACTCCTAGTTCGCGCAGGGCTTGTCCACATAGCGCAGCCGCAATACGACGCCGAGACGACCGTGTGGTTCAACCACCCGACCTTCGTCGATGCGCTAGCACACATCGTCCAGCCTAACGACATCTCCATCGCGCACGTGTCGCAGCCCTTCGTGTTCAACCGTGAGTGAACTGAGATCGTGTTCAACCACCCGACCTACGTCGATGTCTAGCACACATCGTCCAGCCTAACGACATCTCCATCGCGCACGTGTCGCAGCCCTTTGTGTTCAACCGTGAGTGAACTGAGACCGTGTTCAACCACCCGACCCACGTCGATGTCTAGCACACATCGTCCAGCCTAACGACATCTCCATCGCGCACGTGTCGCAGCCCTTTGTGTTCAACCGTGAGTGAACTGAGACCGTGTTCAACCACCCGACCCACGTCGATGTCTAGCACACATCGTCCAGCCTAACGACATCTCCATCGCGCACGTGTCGCAGCCCTTCGTGTTCAACCGTGAGTGAACTGAGCCCGTGTTCAACCACCGGACCTACGTCGATGCCTAGCAAACATCGTCCAGCCTAACGACATCTCCATCGCGCACGTGTCGCAGCCCTTCGTGTTCAATCGTGAGTGAACTGAGACCGTGTTCAACCACCCGACCTACGTCGATGTCTAGCACACATCGTCCAGCCTAACGACATCTCCATCGCGCACGTGTCGCAGCCCTTCGTGTTCAACCGTGAGTGAACTGAGACCGTGTTCAACCAACCGACCTACGTCGATGTCTAGCACACATCGTCCAGCCTAACGACATCTCCATCGCGCACGTGTCGCAGCCCTTCGTCTTCAACCGTGAGTGAACTGAGACCGTGTTCAACCACCCGACCTACGTCGATGCCTAGCACACATCGTCCAGCCTAACGACATCTCCATCGCCCACGTTGCACAACCCTTCGTGTTCAACCGTGAGTGAACTGAGACCGTGTTCAATCACCCGACCTACGTTGATGCCTAGCACACATCGTCCAGCCTAACGACATCTCCATCGCGCACGTGTCGCAGCCCTTCGTGTTCAACCGTGAGTGAACTGAGACCGTGTTCAACCACCCGACCTACGTCGATGCCTAGCACACATCGTCCAGCCTAACGACATCTCCATCGCGCACGTGTCGCAGCCCTTCGTCTTCAACCGTGAGTGAACTGAGACCGTGTTCAACCACCCGACCTACGTCGATGTCTAGCACACATCGTCCAGCCTAACGACATCTCCATCGCGCACGTGTCGCAGCCCTTCGTGTTCAACTGTGAGTGAACTGAGACCGTGTTCAACCACCCGACCTACGTCGATGTCTAGCACACATCGTCCAGCCTAACGACATCTCCATCGCGCACGTGTCGCAGCCCTTCGTGTTCACCCGTGAGTGAACTGAGACCGTGTTCAACCACTCGACCTACGTCGATGTCTAGCACACATCGTCCAGCCTAACGACATCTCCATCGCGCACGTGTCGCAGCCCTTCGTGTTCAACCGTAAGCGCCGCTGAGACCGTGTGTTCATGTTCAACCACCCGTCCGATGTCGATGTACTTCAAACGTTCTTTTGAACCTTGACTTATAAATAATTGCGTTGAAAATTGGTTGACCGCTATCTTTCCTGACTGTATGTGTAACACTTTGAATTGCTTTCCCATTCATTTCATTTGCCTTAGCTATAGGAAGGGGTTTCCCTTTCGCGGTCAATTGAATGTAGGAAGGGGTTTCTATTCTACACTGTGTTTTTATTGATTTCCGTTAAATTGGACAGGTTACTTGGAACATAAATAGAAGTTGCCTGGTATATCCGCTTTTGTTAATTTAGAAAAAAAAAGTTTTTTTCGTTTTCATTTATAATAATTGTAATGGTAAGTGTGAGAGAACCTTAAAAATACGATCTCGGCCGACTGACGGCTGCTGACGGCACATGTCAAAATAAGTAACATTAGGATGTAATAAAGGTTGCAATACACTTGTTCAGTCATTAAACTTATTTTTTTTAATAACTCAATAACAGTAAGAGTTAAGACACTAGTTTCTTAGAGAAATAGATCATTTTTGACCTAAATAAGCTTTCCTTTAATTTAACGGAAATCAGTAAAAACACGGTGTATAATAGTATCCATTAGGTAGTGTGGTGTGGCCATTCAATTCACATCTATCCATGTACCTCAAACTATAGTTATATGTTATACAAGGCCTAATAGGGTGCAAAGTTGTATTTTACTCGCAACGCGAGTATGAAATTGAAACACGACCAATTGAAAGAATTCTACAGTTGAACCACGAGCGAAGCGGGTGGTTCTAAAATGAAATCCTGAGCTGTGCGAGTGTTTTAACATACGAAAAGTGAAATACGTACCTACCTTTTTCTGTTCAGATTTGCTTCAACCTATCAAGATCCAATCATCCGCTGACGCTTACAAGGACTACTCCAACGAACAGCTGATCGCTAGTGGCTTCGGACGTATCTGGACTGGCGGTGAGTAAATGCCTTCGTCAAGTTAAGAACCCAGAACCAGCTTCTTAACGTGACACTGACATTGTCACGTTACGAAGCTGATGTTAATTACTGGGTGCTTAGCCAAGTTGCCAATCGCTAACGCTTAGTAGCGTATCGTAGTTTACCCTCTTTGTCACTCTTTCATATTCGTGCGATAAAGACAGTTAGCTGCCTTTCGTTTACGATTGACGATTAAGCGTTAGCGATTGGCAACTTGTCTAAGCACCCGGTAATCAACATACATAATTGAATCATTGAACGACCAATTAGGTATCTCGCATTTTAAAGATGAAGTAGGTTTGTTCTTCTAAATACTAAATACCGATAATGGGCCATACACCATTCGCCTAAAAAACGGGCGTCTTTCCTGCGGACGTAAGTTGACAATTCTGGGACATACAAATTAGGTTTGACCATATAATTCTTAACACCTTCCCGGACACTCAACGCCTATAGACGTGATTCCATTGTTCTTTCTATTGTGTCTGGAGTAGTGTCCGTGAAGGTGTTAAGAATCAGAAGCCATCCATCGGCTTGTATTCATTCAACAAGAAAATTAGTCTTTTAAACTTTCATATGTCCGCAGGAAAGATTTGTCACCTAACTCATGCAAAAAAACTATGACCCTAATACGTTTGGATAGAATTACTTATTCGCTACTTTTGTTCATACTATGTCGTTCGCAGGAGCAACATCGGAGGTCCTAAACTGGGTGTACCTCACCGGGGTGTCGAACCCGTCATGCTTCAACACGTTCGCCTCCATAATCACCGACACAACCATCTGCGCGCGGTTCTTCAACGTCACCACACAGTCTACCTGCCAGGTGAACAATGTGAACAGTACCTAATCAACAGGAGACAAAGTCAAAGTATTCTTTCTTCAACTAGGCCCAGCAAAGAGCGCTTTTGAATCGTTAAACTAAATAACAAATTTAAAAAAAAAAGACTGGTCTACACTACTGACCCAAGAAGAATCCGGCAAGAAACTCAGCAGGACTTATTTTTTCAAATAATAATACATCTAACCGCTAACATGCATTCAAATGCATGAGTTATAAATATAATTATGTATAGTTGACTACACGTATAAGTAGTTCCACGAGAGTTGAGGTCACGCACACAACAAGAAGTCATGTGAACACAAGGGGAATTGGAAATTAGTGTCCTTTTTT
>JALPQI010027364.1:0-13466 GCA_025490895.1 Thaumatotibia leucotreta
AGTAAAAATCAGTTACCACTTTTTAAAATACACCCACCACTATTTCAAGCTGTATCCGTTCGCCAAACAAAGATTCTGGAACTAACTTCCACGGCTATTGTATAAGGTACCTGAAAACCACGGGCGCAGTTTCCAAACAAATATTGCACAATTTTAAACAAAGCTATAGACGGGACACAACGGCATTAACATAAACCTTAGACCGAGAAGCACGAAATTGCTTTTTTGAACTCCGACAATGTTACAACCATTAGGAGTTCAAAAGTTGTATAAAGGTGGCGCGCGGTGTGACAGCTTAGATCCCATTGCGTCGCGGAGTTAAGGAAACGATCTCCCGAAAGATTCGCGGCACGTTGCATTTATGGCCGCTATTGATTTAAATCTTGACGCGTCAACAAAAACAAGCACCTGGAATCTTTGATGTTATTCTTTTTCAACTTTGACTTCCAATTTTCTCAGACGTATTTTATAGGTCTTGAGTTTTTTTGCCGTCCTTATCTTTCAAACTTATTTTTCTTACCTTTTTCTGACCATTACTTATAAGGGATGGTATCAAATATCACATACTAGAGCAAAAGACTAGCGGTGCAAGATTATACAGAACTATTTACCCAACGCCGGGCACAGTGAGCTTTTTAAAATTCTATGACTCACACTTTAGAATAATCAGGATCTTGTGCGCGACTGCCAGTTTCTTAATCGCTTTCGAGTCTTAGAAAAGTTTTAAAGGCTGAATAAATTCAAAGATAAAAGGACTTAGCCTTAGCATTTACAAAGTTCAACTAGGAAGTGCAGCTGTTTTGAACGCACGTTTGATAAAACTAAGCTGAGAGTTAGCACGGACCGCCGTTTGATATAACTAGGCCAGAACTTAGTCTGCGTACACATTTAATATAAAACTAGAGCAAGGGTCGGCTGATCCATTTTTATTAAAACTAATCTAAGGGTAGGCGGACATAGAGAGTAGGCATTGGCACTTGTGAGCTTGATAAAGCTGGTCACGAATAGGATACTGTTATTGATTGAATTTTCTTTCACCATTTATCTAATCCGTATATAAGTACGCGTTGCATTTGAAGAAATGCAAGTGTGGTATCATGACAAGAGTTCACAACTATGCGTTTTTCTAGAAATTTCTTGTCTCATATTTCTGAACCAAGCAATTGGATTGTTGTCTATGGTATTACCGAACCGATATGAATCTCAATCCTTAAAGAAAATAATACTTACTTGCATATTAGTTGTCGCAGATATTATTGCTTTCTGTCAGGCAATCCGTCTACTCATTTAGCACCTTTATGCCACGAGTCAACAAGCCGCGACTCTCATATTCGATATATACGTAGCTGTGTCGAGGTTGCAGGTCTAAAAAACAATTTTACTATAATATTCGCCCCAATTATTGTCTTATATCATCTCTCAAATAGACGATTTCTACTTGTATGATTTTATAGACATAAAACATGGCAACGATTAATGCCTACGCCGAGTCCCACTTACTGAAAGTTCTGTGTCCGGTAAGGATCGGGGTGTGCGTGAATATATTTTATCTGTTTCCGCCACTCGGCCGGCGGTAATTATCTACAGCGTGCTACACAGTCATAACGCGGACCCTCGATCGCCAGGCGTATAAGGTTACGTTTTAAACTCAGCGTGATAGCTATTACGGTGCTTTAATTATGTTTACATAATAAAAGAATTAAAATTATAATTGTTTTTTATATTAATTTTGCAGTGCTAAAATAGTCTTGTTCATTGTGTTTTATTAAAATGTATGGTAATAAATTGAGTTTTTAAAAATTCCTAGTAACTATTACAATACTTACAATTATACTTTTTGAGCGCTAATGACTAATAAGTAATAAGAGATAATTCAAGCACATAGAGAATAGCAATAATTTGACATTAATAACTGTTGAATGTTTCAAATTAAGTGATGCATCGAAAATACTTTTTAAAATGAGTATCCACTTAATTAATTTTGGTAGCTGTGGTTACCAGCTGACACTCTTATTTTACATAGAAATAAAGCTCAACCGAAATGTTAAAGCTAATGAGTGGATATAACACTAAATTAAGTTGTAGAATTTTACAGTATTGTGGCACATCAGCCTAATCAATGAACTACTAAAATATCCTGTGGCTTGGAGCTGATCGCACTTTATATCTAAAGCTATCAGCAATCCGCGCGCCGCTCGACTCTGGCGACGACGTGACTTCGCCACGCACCGCTCAAGACGCGGCTACAGATCTACGATAAAACCCCCGACCCCATTAATTATTTACTTACAACCACTGTAATTAAAGTTTCAACAAATCACTGACGCCGACGTATCAGGTATCACCACCTCAACCTGCAATTATAGCCCTTCTTCAGCTCGCCATAAACTCTAAAGTGATTTTCTCTACTTTATTAGCTGATAACGCCACGATTCATAATTAGATGTTAACAGCCCTGTAGAAAACACGACTTTAGCTACCGTATTTTCAAATGAACGCTTACCGCCAACTATTAAATAAGTAGTTACACATTTGTTCCGGAAATAGCTTCCAAGTAATTTCAGCTGGTCCTTGAATTGCTGAAATAATTGCTTTAATTATAAAGCGCGTATAAATCGACATTTATCTTTACATTTTTGTTCGTAAAAGCTATTACGAGTTATTATCCAACTTTGCATTCTTCCGCTTAATGAAAATTAAGCTTGCGATCACGCTTCAGGTCCGTAATAGATCAAAATTGCCTTCGTTTGGTCGGACACAACATCTTTTTCCACTATGGTACCTTGTAGAAATATCCATTACATTTGTGTTCATTAGCGGTGAAATGCGAGCCGCTTTCTCGAGTAAGCAATTAAGGAGAAAATAATTATTTACATAAATACAAGGACTCGCCAATAACTGTTTATAATATTTACTGAAGACGCCATTTGTATTAAGCGGACTATTACGGTAAATGCTTTACGGTGGATGGCTTTAATTGAGTCGTCATTACGGCTCCTCTGGGGTCGATTAAAATAGACGTATGCGTGTACGACGTTCCGCTTTATTTGTAAAAAGCTATTACAATACAATAAAGATAAATAATAACCGTGCCGGGACCGCAAACGTATAAATTTTCCGCATTATCTAAGTTTACGCTGTTGTTGAAAATTGTAGTAGAAATTTGGTGATTTGATTTATTAGGTACTGTATTACATATGATTTAAATTTTGCTTACATCAAACTTTTCCAGTTTGTTGGGACTATCGACTTTATAGTTAAGTAAAAAAAATCTTACTCCAACGTTTCTTACTTAGGGCTGTAAAACCGCAATTAATGTTTACAATTCTGAAAATTTCAAAATCGATAACAATGAAATTTAAAATCATTAACTTGAATTTAAAATTATATTATCCATTCAATTTATATGAATACTGAAAAATCTTTGGAAAGATGAAAGTATCGTCTTGAGATTGTCTATTTCTCGCATTAACGTCACCGGCATCGCCATCGGCACAAAACTTTGTGCCCCGGTAAACACGTAAGCAAGTATATTTATTCAGTGTGTAAGCGTCGCACAAATTGTTTGCTGGCGCTCTCTTTACCTGTGGCAAGTTTTCATAACACACTGGTGCGGCAATTTGTAAGACGCCTCCGCAACGGTGGATTTGCTGACGAGCTACCGGCTTGTAAACATATTCCTCCTTTATGATGCCGGTGACACTAGCGACATCTGTGGAAATTCTTTTGGCGACTTCCGCGCTGCATTAAAGTTTGCGACGCTCGGGATATTTAACCTTTAGAAATAGGTTAGCGATATTTACTTTTGTGCAGACCAGCAGCAACTGCGTTTAAAGCTGTTCCGTGAATTCATATTTTTATCAGAAGTAGCATCGAGTTTGAAGTCACAGTCATGCAAATATTAGTATTCCTTTTTTTTACTAACTAAACATTTATTCGACAGTCTCCATAGCTCAGTCAATAGTGACTATGCCTACGAAGCTGGAGGTTCCGGGTTCAAATCCCGGTGAGGGAATTTGTTTGGGTGTTTATCACCAATATTTGTTTCTTGGTCATGATTTTTATTATGTCCTTTATTTTCTTAATTCTCTTGAGTTACGTTTTTTTATTACAATGTCTATAAAAGTAAACATACTAATCTCACCGTGGGACTAAGTCGTTTGTGTGAGATTGATGATTGATAACATAATGTTTGTCTATTCATGTAAATTAATTGAAAAACAAAACTCAGTATTTTATGACTTTGAACTTTACGTCATTCACAAATGATTGGATTTTGTATGTTAAATGAATATACTTGTAAAACTTTTCGGGACGTAATAATTATAACATTCATATGAACAAGTATGCCGTGAGGTTAGTTGATATTTAATATTACTTTCAGCTTTGACATAAACAGGAATGTTGTTATTAAAATCATGTACATATATGCGTGCATGTCATAATGTTATCTGTGACGGTATCTACATAATTTATCGCGTAATTAGGCCGTAGTTTGGAACTTTGTGTAACTTCCTGGCATTAAATCATATAGGGTATAGCAAAAATGTTTAATTAAAAGGCGTTAACGGTATCGTGCTTAAATCAGGGAAAAGTGGAAGAAAATGTTTACTTATAACTAATTTGAATGAAATTACTTTGTTGCGTAAATTTTCTCGGGAGCTAACATATCCATAACGTTTTGACAGTGACTCGCAGCTACACACTTCTTTTCAATCGATACGAGACCTTTTTAATTAAAATAGACGTTCTTTTTAATACAAAACAAAAAAACAATACAATCGAAAAGAGACAGGTTTGCGAGTTGTTGTCAAACACAAGATTTATTAAATCTGCATAAATCGTGAAATACTTTTGCAGATATATGTTTACGTAAACACTAATAAATATATTTTGACTAAAATGCATGTGGACTCAAGGTTTGATGAACCAAGAGTCACAAGTGTGTCCCAAAAGTGCGTGATTATGGAATAATGCAAGTTTTTTGGTTTAATTATTTTTTTTTTACTTCTACTGACGAGGGTGTTAACCATTAAGGCGACATGATTTTTTAGGGTTCCATAGCCAAAATGGCAAAAAAGGAACCCTTATAGATTCGTCATGTCCGTCTGTCCGTCTGTCCGTCTGTCTGTCTGTCCGTCTGTCACAGCCGATTTACTCGGAAACTATAAATGCTACAGTAACGAAATTTGGTAGGGATACGTGTTGTATGAACCGCTACAGGATTATGATACCAAATTGTAAAAAAAAACATTGGGATGGGGGGGTAGTTCTATGCGATTATTCAGTCGCAACAATCAAGTCATTACCATTCCCAAATTATTGACGAACTGCGTATAAATAGTGGAGTCATTTTCGATTATCTTGTAGCAGACGCATGTTTGTCTGCTATTCTGGCATAATAGTCTCGTTTGCTTTTATAAAACGGTTAATAAAGTGGTAATGGTAATGAACAAAAAAAACGCGTAACAAAATCGCTTAGAAACACCGGGGGCCATACATGTCACTGAGGGATAGAAAAATTTTTTTAGTTGTATATAAGAGCGTGTGGTATTAATAGAAAGGTCTTTGAAAATGATATGAAGGTTTATAAATCTCATTTTTATTTAAGCAAATCGTTTTCGAGATATCAGCTCTCAAAGTCTGAAAAATGTGTCCCCCCCCCTCTATTTTTTAAACTACGCTATATAAAATTCAAAAAAAAATATGTTATGCACAATAATAAACTCTATCAACGATTTTTGGTTTGATTAAATTATCTCTTATAATTTTTGAGGTAGGTTGATTTAACTGTTTTTTAATAATAAATTGATAATGGTACGGTACCCTTCGCGCGCGAGTCCGACTCGCACTTGGCCGGTTTTTTTATGTATCGAGGAGCAATGGAATAAACATATTATATAGATGTCGAACACCTTTATTTGGAGCACTGAGATACAGTGCCCTCTTTCAAGTGGAGAGGCTTGGAGAGCTTCATTTTTTCCTTCGTTAGTGCATCGCGCACTCGAGCACGCCCTTATCTCGCATTTAGATACAAAATGTAGCCCCAAAACTCCACGCGGATGCTTGAAAGAGAAAAATGTTCAGGTACTTACAACTTCACGAATTGTTTGCAATATTCACGAGTTTTTACGATATTTCTTTCTGACTCCCCTGGGCGAGGGGATCAGTTGGATTCAACGCACCTGTATACCCCTTGAACATTTATATTTATCGCACAAAATGTGTTATAGATATTATATAATATCATTTCTTTGCGTCAAATGACTAGATATAAAACAGCTTTGTAGCGAAGTTTTATTTTTAAGGTTAATTATTATGCATTCAATTATATTATTTGTTGTTAATTAGGTGTAATGATTTTTCTAAAGTGCAACCCAGCTGCAATGTATGCCTGCCAACTGACATGACGTTTAGATACTTATGTCTAATTTAAGTGATGTGGCTGCCAGTGGATGCAATACATTGCGTGGTTAATTATATTTTATGAAACAAAAATACCTTAATTTCCTAAACAAATTTATGTAAACAGTTTCCCTAGGTCCTAT
The DNA here is from genome assembly GCA_025490895.1 of Thaumatotibia leucotreta. Classification (NCBI taxonomy): domain Eukaryota; kingdom Metazoa; phylum Arthropoda; class Insecta; order Lepidoptera; family Tortricidae; genus Thaumatotibia; species Thaumatotibia leucotreta. The sequence goes on from JALPQI010027364.1 coordinate 6,549, forward strand.
AGAAATCGCCACTAAAATATTGGCCCATACCAAATACACACGCTGTATAAGCTATCTTGAATAAATAGTTACATTTTATTATGCGGGCGTTCGTCAATACACGACTCCATACATGTAGCCAGGTGGCTAACTGACTGTGTACACATTGATATTTCTGCGAATAAAATTCTTCCTTAGGCATGCTCGAGGAAATCAAATAAAATGGATGAGGAAAACCAGCAAGTTTGAGTCAGTGACCAAATGATATGATTTGGCTCACAAGTATTATAATAATAATGATATAAATCCGCAAAAACGCTTCTTTCTTTCTTTCGAATACACAATTTTTACCACGTATTTTTGAAGTCAAATTAACGCAAGAATGTTATGGACTTTTCGTTATTTTATATGTGTTAGTACACAAAACGTTAAGGTTATTATTACACTTTGTAATTGTCACTATTACATTTTTAACATCTGTCATTAAAATTAGGATATTTAGCTTACGTCATTAAACGTACGAAAGGGCGTCCCTTAACATCATTTTTAATCGATAATATCTCTGAACCATCCATAATCCAGAAAATTTGAAATCCAGAAAAAAAGGACGTTATTTATATTCTGTTATTGCGATCACTTTCTCAGGATATACTGACAAAATTATGCGGAATACTCGCGAACAACTTGTGTTCTAATTTGATCATATTACGTCGCTTAGTACAATAATTTAGAATTCTTTACTCACATATTTGTGTAGGTAAAATTTTGTGTATAAAAGTAATAAGGATACAAACATCAACACTCTTTAACTGTATATCTGTGGACCTTATTACAAAAGGCATAAGTTCTACTAATGTGTAGCTAACATAATGGCTGATGGTACCTAAACTATTACGTATGTGTAGTTAGTGAAGTAATAATAGGTTGTATCGATTTACAATTCCACTGACTATTTTATTAGCCAAAGTAGGACTTTGTAAGTAAAAATGACGGGCATATCAATGCTCGTCATCCTTATTAGTTACAACAGTATAAGTAGGTAACAAATGTGAAATGGGTTCACAATGTAATGCCAGCCCACCTACATTTTTCGTGTATTCAAATAGTTATTTATGTGGCTGGCGCATAATAAGAGGCATTAAACATGAGTGTGGTTTTATGAAACTAGCCGAAGGCGTGTAATAACTTTATGTACTAATAACTTTTGCCTCTCTTTCTAGCCAAAACGTGCGTGCGTTAGAGAAGCAAACAGTAAAATTGTAAAATATAACTTTATAAAACGCGACCCTGGTATACTAGGTAATTACAATGAAAATATTCGTTGCTATAAATTTCTATTTAATAACACATTATGATACTAATTACAACAAAACAATATAACGTAATTAGTACTACTATGCACTAGGATACCGTTATGAAATTAACGCAACATATTATAATAAAATGTTAGGTTATTTCTCCGAGCGCTTAAACCGCTGTGACTTCGGTGGCAACATTACTATCCAAAAAATCATGTCTCTCTCTTGGGAATCAGGTAAATAAATAAATAAATATAAATATATTTTTGGACATCTTACACAAATCGACCTAGTCCCACCGTAAGCCAAATTAAGGCTTGTCATCTAGGTACCTACCAAGCGACGTTATATATATTAGGTATAGTTCGTGAAATATAAATTGGTAACTTTCTACCTACATTATAGTAACAATAAACCCAGCCACAAAACAACAGTTTGTAAACAGTTTGTCAGCCTCCGTAGCCTAGTTGGTAGTGACCCTGCCTACGAAGCTGGAGGTTCCGGGTTCGAATCCCGGCGAGGGCATTATTTGTGTATTTATTTATCACAAATATTTGTTCCTTGGTCATGGCCGTCTATGTATTTAAGTATCTATATGTATCTATCTATTATATATATCGTCGCCTGGTACCCACATCACAAGCCTTAATTGAGCTTACCGTGAGACTAGGTTGATTTGTGTAAGATGTCCTAAGATATTTATTTATTTAATAAACATTCAAATTATATTTCTCGAACTATACGAGTAGATACATTATCTAAATACTTAAATACATAGACAGCCACGACTAAGGAACAAATATTTTACATTTAATTATACAAATAAATAACGCTCTCGTCGGGATTCGATACCAACTAAGCTATGAAGGCTGACACAAGAAGACGTAGACAAAAGTTGTCATCGAAGTTACGGCAGATGAAACGCTCGTATAAATAACCGCCCGTTAACAATTCTTAACCAAAAACAAATTTAAATTAAACTATGGTTAAAAATACCATCATAATATGTATAATTAACAACAATTCAACGTTCAGCCACGTCACATTAAGGCTGTGTAAAGAATAAAGCAGAGTTCACAAATGCGTGCGTGACGTAATTAAAATTCGCGAGGTTGCGTCGAGTTGCATCTCTCGAGACGTATCATTACGGGGTGATGCGGCGCCGAGGGCTGTGGGCTGCGGGCTGTGAGCTTAGGCGGAGCGGAAGCGGTAAGCGGAGCGATTTGTTGTTGATTTTTTCACGAAATATTTGTATATGGATTCTCTAATGGGTAAATTCATGTTACCTGTTATAAACGGTACCATCATCGTCTGTTTGCAATATTTGTATATTGATTCACTACTCTAAAGGGTAAATTCATGTAACTGTAAGAAAAATGACCATTTCATCATCTTTTTGTTTACTTGTGAACTAAGATTAAGTTTTAAATTATTTCTACATAACTCTCATTTCGATATTTAGATATAAGAACAGTAAAATTTGCATAATTAATACCAAATACCAATAACACGCTAGAAATTGGTCACTTAAACTACACTCTCGCGTAGAATTGTCCTAATAATTAACACGTTTATTACAATGCGAAGACACCGTGAAATACTAAAAACAATTTCCAGGAATACCTAAAACGATTTTCAATTTATTTGTCATAATTGTGGCATAGATATTTTTAAAATATCCATCGATAGACAAAACTAATCATCAAAATGTTTAAAATTATTATGAATTTTATAGATAGTTGTACCTACGTTGTTATCTAAAGTTACATGTTTAACTATTTAAACCGGTACTTATAACATATATGTGACAACTGTATGTGACAATCGTATATATCTGCACTAAATAAAATAATTAAGAGAAACTTAAATTAGTATTTCTTATCTATGTATTTTTTGTTGAGTTGGCAACGCTGTACATACTGAAATTTTGTTTCTTTATTCAAACATTCTCACGAGATGTTCATATTTCAAAATATCTAGTCTCCTATGATTCCCCGCTCGGGTACACACTGTATGCACACCCAAAAGCCTCATTTGAGGGTGCTGTGTTTACATGGTGTACTCGACGTGGATCCGCATCTTTGACGCTCAAACAGAAAACCGTCTTGCTATCAAGTTTTTTAGAAAAGTTTTTTAAGACTAAGATTACTCTTCCTTTAGTAGACGTTTGTGGTTGATTAGATGCTTTTTATTGTGGCAGGGTACTGCCATACTAGGCTACTATAATTGTTTAAGTTATGGTTTAAAAAATGTAATATAATATTTCATCCAGTATTTTTTGAACTACAAATTGGAGCGCAGTCTACGTTTGCGGTGTAGATTTTTCTTTGACGTTCGTAGCCTAGTAGTACGTATCCGTCAAAAAAAAATCTGCAAAACGGCTTAATGACGAGAACGTTCAGTAGCAGTGCTGTGCTGCTACGGCGTAGCATATCTACGCCGTAGCACGCACTGCTACATCATTGGTATTAAAGGTTGGAGCGCACCGCATTCATACAAACATATTTCGCGTTACGGCCTTATCTAAGTTTTGCGTATTCCTTTTTTGTAATTATCATCATCATCATCATGTCAGCCGAAAGACATCCACTGCTGAATATAGGCCTCCCCCAAAGATTGCCACAATGACCGGTCCTGTGCCACCCGCATCCAGCGGACTCTGACTTACTTTTATTATTATACACAGTGTTTTATAATTATACAAAAACTTTTCTATCATCATCATATCAGCCGAAAGACGTCCACTGCTGTTCAGCAGAACGTAAACTGCACTGTTACCCCAAAAATTGCTACAATGACCGGCCCTGTGCCACCCGCATCCAGCGGGCTCCTGCGACCTTCACCAGGTCACCCGTCCACCTTGTATGTAATGTCAACATTTTGTATAGGAAATTGTTTTTTTTTTTCACGTTTTCGGCATTGGTTGATCAGTATATTGGTCAGTATAATGTTGGATTTATATATAAAGTGTGTGCAAGATTATTAGTGACTCAAGAAACACTATGTGTAACACTAGGTTTTTGCTCTAAAGTTGAAATCTAATCAAACTCCGGTCATCTTTATGTTATATAGGTATAGAAATTTGCATAAAATTAAACCATAAAATGCGTCTAATTAATGAACATTATAATACATCTACATGCAGACTTCATAACTACGGTCTTATGCAACGAGCATCGATGGCGTAAGCTCGATATTAATATGCGCGAATCATGCATATGCAGACTCGCCAGATGTCTCCGCCTTAATGACTTGCCAATACTCGACTAGCGTGTAATGAGGTAACTACTGAAGAGAAACTTCTCCTTAAAGGATTTTTATAGCTGTTTCAAATAATGATATGATTGTATTTATTAATTTTCTTGTGAGTTCTTTGCGAACACGTCTAGTTTTGTCTTGGCATTTTTCTTGACAGTTGCAAGTAATTTTCAGTGAATGCAATACAAATTCAAGTATGAATCCAAAGCACACTAAAAAAACATAATAATTAGCTCACATACTTTTTTTGTACTTCCATTCTAATGGATGATAAATAACATTGATCACAATATTCTGATCTTTTTTATGTATCGCTATAATATATCTAACCTAACTTAACAAAATCGGGAGATATTTCTTGTACTTACAGATGAATATTTTTGATGTTAATATTTTATGGTAACCACAACATTCAATTTAGGTGTGTTTACCGAAGACAAATATTTTAACCACTACTTTATTAAGTGCAGAAAATACGATGCCAATAAAGTAGAGTTTTCCAAGAGATAAGCATTTCTTGGAAGCGGTGAATGCTTCTAATGAATTGTTGTTCTAAGCCAGCAATTCATTAAAGTAATATTAAAAAACTTATATTAGTTGCGAATAATTGCTTATTATGTAAGTTTTGAGGCACGATAGAAAAATAAAAATAAAAATCGGATAACTTCAGATAAATTACACTTATTGTGGGCCATTTATGTTGTCACACATCACATAAACACGCCAAAACCCAACCTAATGAGAACCGTGTATGCAATTGAATTAACTAAATCATAAACTAAGTACGCATTTTTCTGTTTCAATGTGTCTTATTTATTATTCTGTTTATTTATTTTCTTATCAGCCTCTCAAGCACATTTGCGTTTGACAGAAACTCGCAGTTACCCGTCTTTTTTCGATTGTATTGATCAGTAAGAGACGTATAGGGGGGACTGCTGTCAAACAAGAAACTTGATAGCCCCTTAAATCGATTTCTAGTACGTCAAATCCGTGACTGTAAAGTCGGGGTCAAAATTGCATGGACAGTTTATGAATGAATTCATATAGTAATTCAATTCATTTACAGTTTCCCGGTGTTTAAGATAACTCACACTTAAGATGTTTTTGGTGTAAGGATTAATTATGTTTGATCCGTTATCTAGCTTCCAAGGAAATTGGATTATTTAACAGTTAACCTCGATTACAAATGGCGTCGTCGTCACTTATGACATATCAATCCGTCGCGGTCGTTGCGCGGGGATTGACGATATCTCCGACGCGCGATATCGGAGATGGCTTCAATCCCGGCGGTCATTATCGTAAATGTTAATGACTACGACAATTACTGCCACCAAGCTTCATCGAGGGCCCCCCAAATTGAACATTCCCAATCTATCGGCTCCGCCCGACTCTGTCCCTCTATAAACTCCTTCCAACCGAACGGGCTTAATTAAAATAGTTACCATGGGAAAAATAGTATATTTCACGCCATAGCCATTCTGTGCGATATGAAAAAGGCTGCCTATTTCCAACATTTCTCGCATTTCGCGTGCAGTGTAACTAAAAGTTCATGTATAGGAAATGGGATTTTTCTATAACGCCTGTTGAATTCACTTTTAGTTTTGGAACAAAACTATACTTTTATTTATTAATCAAAGTAATATTTTCAACAACTTTCTTTCCGCAACGTGTAGACTTTTAACTAAAATGAAATGAGAAATATTGGGTCCACGTTCTGTTAGATGTTAGTTATGACGAGAGAAAGAAAGAGAGAGGAAGAAGTTGAGAACCTTTTTATTACTGGAAAGGTAGTGGGTATATATTTTTGTAATTTAATATCGGTTCGATTTGTAACGCCACCTACATCGCCGTTGTAGTTAAACAACTAGTTGACAGTTGCATTAAAAAAAAAACAGGTTACGGCAAAAAAACATCATTATTTTAAACATCTAGAATTATTCCATTTTATTTTAAGTTCCTTACTTATATTACATTGATCTTTTTTTGTGAATTTTACTCAGTATCACGAGATCCTCAAAGTAACTAGAAAAAAAAACACCCAAAATTTCCAAACATTTTTTGATCCTTCCATTCCGTTACCGGTATACAAAGGAATGAAAAAATGATAACGGAATGAAATAAAAATCTTTTGACACTTTTAGTAGTAGTAGTAAAACACTTTATTGTACAAATAAATATAGAAAAGTACACAAAACACAAGACAATTGTACAAAGGCGAGCTTATCCCTGCAAGGGATCTCTTCCAGCTAACCTTTGAGTAGTTGAGAGAATAAGAGCAGTGCTAGGCCGACGAACTGTACAAAATTGTAAGGATTACAGTGAAAATAACTGAATATTATTATCAATTTTATAATTATAATATAAAAAAAAAACTATTGTTTTT
>JALPQI010027365.1:0-21405 GCA_025490895.1 Thaumatotibia leucotreta
TCGATAGTTTTCACTCATACAAAACAATCTATTTCTAACTGAAAACCACATTAAACACTCGCAAAGTCCGTTAATAGGGTACAAACCCCTTAATGAAAGGCTAGGGTTGCCTGTTTTATATTGTCGCCAGTAAATTAGGGTTGGCGACTTTGCGGTCGCACCCGTATGCAACTAAAGTTTACACGCGTTTAGAGATGGCACGTGAAATATATGGACGTGCCTTAATGCCACACGCGTTCTCTTTCCGCACGGATTCTATCCACGATTTTGCACTAAATTTTGTTTTCAATGTACTCTGAATCCGGTTTTCTTGTTTTGAAATAGAGTTACTTTTCGTTGGAACCCTGGGACACTGTAGATCCATGTCAAAATGACAAATTAGTTTAAAATATCTTACAATCCGATTTAAATAACGTTACTTTGACATTGTTTCGATTGGTTGAATGTACGAGTTTTATTTCATCATTATTATGTGCGTATATAGTTTAAAAACTTGTTTAGATTCTGGCATGATAATACAATCTACTTGGTAACACTTCATATCGTTCACCCTGTAGTAAAAAATAAGACAAAATCTCTTTGTACCGAAACAGTCTATCAACAATAAAGAGTACCTACTTTCCCTTGATGCCCCGTAGTTTTGGGTCATCCACTATATGATAGATTGATCGCAGCCACTGGACTTATTTAGATCGATCACCCAGTATATTCCATTTTATAACCCAATACCAGTATCATAAAATAGCCAAAATTTATTTAAACACTTCTCATTTCGACAGCAATCGATGTATTAACACGGAAACGGAACACGTGTGTTTACTCGTAGTACCGTTATTAAAGCGCTGACTGTTGCTGATACCAGAGACAAGTCCAAAATAAAGATAATATTATATAAGTATTCAAAATGTTTATCAAATTGAAATTTAATAAACAGTTTCAATACTTACTACAATTGGCCGTGTGGTGACGGCAGTAAGAATAAATTTGTCACCACTCCGACTCGTTCTGCGGGTGTCGTAAGAGTCGACTAAGGGATTGAAGTGTCACTTACCATTGTTTAATAAAATATTGTTGATGGGCAGCAGCGTCATAATAGTAGACACATTACTGCGATTACCAATCCGCTTGCCCAGCGTGGCTATTATGCTAATTTACCTCGTAATGCATCTATACGCATAGTTAATAGGAGAGGCCTAGCCAGTAGACTAACATAGGCTGTTGATGATAATGATGATTAAATTACAAACGAAATTATATAAAATCTGGATTCTTCGCAGGCTTCGTCAGGTATGTAGGTACAAAAATGGATCCGCCACAGGCTTAGTCACACTACAATCAGTGATAAAATCGGCCACTGACTTCGTAAACTTTACATTCTACTTATACACTAATTACAAAAGACTACCCGGGTCATATCCGGCCCAAAGGTCCCCATGACACTAGCAGCATTTCAACGCTGAATCGCTAGAGATATTTGCTGTACCAGATACGATCCGGCTATCCCTAAGTCGGAGACCCATGTCCTTAATAGTTTTTTTAATTATTTAATTGTAAAACATTTGTGTAATTGCGATGTCATAGACTTTCACAATTAAGCGATTTTAGTTTTTTATTATGTACGAGTCACTTGATTTGTAAAATTTACCGTGGTTACCTCCAATAGTTTCATGAGTGGATCAACTATTTCTTGTTTTTATTTTGTCTACAAATGCGGTAGAAGTTGCCAATGTTCAGATAAATGTGTCGGCGTTTGTACAATGCTATTATACAATAACAAGAAAGTTAATTTTGTTTAAAGGTCGGTTTAAAGTCTTTATTATCTGTATTGTCTAGTGAAAATATATGGCGATCGTAGCGGAACAACGTTCCTCGTTCAACATTTATGAGTTTTCATGATATTGCCAGAATTTCAATTAGCATTGGCCTCGTATCTAATTGAAAAAGGAATCCTTATTAAGTATATCACGTCATCTGATCGTATGTCTTTCTGTAAAAATAGGTACTTTTTCCCGAGAACACTTAATGGTCTAAGTTACAATAAATACCTAAAATAGAGCTATAAGAACACCGACACATCTAAGTCAAACAAAAGAAAATCCTACTCGACAAGTTTTTCGTAATAAGGCCCAACACAAAATAAACTTTTCAAATATAAAATCCAACTATAGGTATATTAAATGTTAAATAGATACGAGTAGGTATTAAAATAGAAAACAAAACTGTTAAATGAAAGGGAAGTAATAAGTATCCTAGCTGTTTAATAACATATAAAACAAAATGCTATCAGTAAAATACGTAGGTATGTTACAGTCATAGCACACATTATTAATTAGGTACTCCAAAGCAAAACTGTACTTGCAATCTAGCTAAAATGTAGCACCCGTAAATGGAGGCAACCCTAATTACTGGCAACTAGCCAGTGACAACCCTATTGCAGGGAGCGTTAACACATTTGCATTGCGGATTCGTAATATTTGGATCTGAATTAGAAGTACTTTTTGCGCTGGCAATGTTGCGATGTAATATAATTTATTGTGTTGCCTGCTAACTTTACCTAGTTGAATCATTATTATTTTTCCAAGGCTTTCGTATCCTAATAGATAATGCCAACAACGAAGGGCTTGTAAAATAAAAAAAAAATAAATGATTCATACTTCATAGGATGTTACTAACAATTTTAACTTAATAATAATAAGTATGTTAGAGACAGACTTAGGCACTGGTCTCACCGCGAGCTACAAAGCTATGAACTATCGGCTAAAAAACACGGACAAACGATACGCACTCCTGTGTAAATAAAAGAGACACGGCAATACTCGCCCAGCGGTGATAGCTGGGCGCGTAATAGTAAAGTTAGCCGTGTCTCTTTTATTTACACGGTAGTGCGTATCTTTTGTTAGTGTTTATAGCGGATAGTTCATATTATAGCTTAGTAGCTCGCGGTGAGTGCCTTAAAACTAGTTACCGGCAAACGGCAAAGAGCCCATCATCGGCTGTGTCGTGCCCTGCTTGGCCCTGCTGATGGCCACTTCGACCCAATATTTGTTTTATTGTGATCGCGCAGCCAAGGACAATGCCCGACAACACCCTAAAGGCCTGGCCACGACATTGGTCTGAGGCGACCAGCTTAGCGGAAAACTGTACGTGCGAGAGGGAGTTCGCATTCCCATATCGGCTCCAACTTATGGATTCGCTCGTCGCTGTGGTCGCCTTAGACCAATGTCGTGGCCAGGACTTAAGGAAGGAGATCTCAAAAAAAATTGTTCATTTGGGTCAAGTTCTCAATTTTTATAAAAAATGATGGGCTCGCAGAGTCAATGATGCTATGCAAGACTCACCATATTACCCAAAATGTCCCAAGAAGTTTGTATGGAATTTTCCTTTTTTGTTACCAAAGAGATATGATCCTTGCGGCTGCCTCGTACTCGCCTGAGTAGCAATCCGACACGCTTGCGTCTGATTGCGTAAAAGTCGTCAGCTCGCATATATATACAGGATGAAACAGGAGTCGTGAACAGTACTTAATACGTTTTTCTAACTCCATAAACAAGTAACAATTAAATGCCTCACAAGTTACTTAAAAATAAACAAATAATTTAACATATTGTGAAAACACAAATCAAATTATTTATTAACTAAATATTTTGATTTGTACTTTTAATTTTTCTCCAGTAGTCACACTACTTAATACTATATAAATATACTACTATACTACTATACAGGGTGGAAAAAGATTTTGGGTCAGTGAGGGCAGCTACCAGATCCCGTGTAGCTACGCGAAAATGGTCTTAGAAGACCTTCCCGCGATTTTCAATTAAAGAAGATTAGCGTTTTCAGATTTTCGAAAAAGTATACAGGGTGCGAGGAAATGGTCATTTTTGACAAACTTTTTTTTTGGTGCCAATCGATCCTGTTTCTGTTCAGGATCAAAAGCTTGTATGGGACCAAAAAAAATTTTTCGGCTAGAAAAGCCACAAATCGAGATTTAAAATTCCCATACAAATTGTATGAAAATTAAAAAATATTTTTCACGCTTATTTTTTTATGCCTATCGATTCCATTCCTATCCAGTACCAATAGTTTCCTACGGGTCAACTTATGGCAATGTACAAAAAAGCCTAAATTTCAAGAAAACCGTTTTCATACATTTACTATGGAAAAAAAGTGAAACCTTAATTATTTTATCTGTCACGATAATTAGTCGTCCTATGCTAAATGATAATAATAATACTGTATGAAATCATTAGCAACATTAATTAGCGTCACAGATAATGTAATTGATTTTCACTTTTTTTCCCATAGTCAATGTATGAAAACAGTTTTTTTTATTTTTGTTTTTTTTTACGTTGCCGGAAGTTGACCCCTAGGAAACTATTGGTACTGGATAGGGTTGGAATCGATTGGCATAAAAAAATTAAGTATGAAAAAATATTTTTTAATTTTCATACAATTTGTATCGGAATTTTAAAACCCGATTTGTGGCTTTTCTAGCCGAAAAAATTTTTTTGGTCCCATACAAGCTTTTGATCTTGAACAGAAACAGGGTCGATTGGCATCAAAAAAAAAGTTTGTAAAAAATGACCATTTCCTCGCACCCTGTATACTTTTTCGAAAATCTGAAAACGCTAATCTTCTTTAATTGAAAATCGCGGGAAGGTCTTCTAAGACCATTTTCGCGTAGCTACACGGGATCCGGTAGCTGCCCTCACTGACCCAAAATCTTTTTCCACCCTGTATATTCTTTGGTATATGACATCTAACATTTATAACAAATAATTTAATTTATTTTCTGTATTTTTTTGGGTTTATGTTTTCCTATTTTTTGGCTTTAGGGTATCCAAAAGGATTTTTAAGACAAATTAATGGAATAAATTGAATATAAAATAAAGTAATGAATAGCGGCAATTTTGTTATTTTGTGTAAAATTAAATGATATTTATTACTATTAACGTGTAAAATAGCTTAAATAGCCGTTATCATTTCTGAAAATACCTTAAAAATTTTAAAAAGGAACAAAACACACAAAAAATAATAATAAAAAACATGACTATTATTTGTGGACCATTCAATTGTTAGTTGTTTATAGAGTTAGAAAAACGTATTACGACTCGTGTTTCACCCTGTAGAAAGAACGTATTACGTATCGAGTAAAACCTAACGTATCCTTTACTCTCCGACTCATGATGGTACCTACGGCGACTCATTATTTCCTCCTTTCTTCTTTCAAAAAACACTTTAAGGAATTATTTTTGCCTCGTGTTAAACGGGTTTGCTGGTGCGTTTTAATTTTTCCTTGTTCTTTGATCTTTGTAAGAATAAATACCGTAATTATTCAATGGTAGCAATCCCATTTCATTCGCATTTCGATGATGAAGGTTTTTAATTTTAGGCAATTAAAATATTTTGGTTGAACCATTACAAAACTGCTCAACCTCGATGCGATAATAACCTGATAATATTCGATACCTTACCTGATAATATGGCCTTGTGGTGACGGCAGTAATAATACATTTATCATCACCCCAACTCCTCCTGCGGGTGTCGTAAGAGTCGACTAAGGGATTGAGGTGTCACTGACCATTATTTGATAAAAGATTGATGATGGGCAGCAGCGTTATCATAGTGGACATATTATTTCAATCACCAATCCGCTTGCCCAGCGTGGGCATTTACCTCCTGATGCGTATATAGCATAGTTAATAGGAGAAGGCCTACGTCCTGCAGTGGACTATCATAGGCTGATGCATGCATGCAATATTCGATAAAAGACTGGCCAAGAGAATTTCGGTTCTGTTCTTCCATAATTGGTTAAAAGCGACTCAGTCGATTATATTCAAAATATATTTATTTTATAGTATATCTTATCTTGTATAGTATTCTAGGAGCTGAAGTCCGCGTTAATAATGCGAAACAAACGAGCATTCGCTATTCTAACCCCCTACTCTACGAAATTCGATCGTTACACAAAACGTGATTCGTTGATTTCATTTTTTTTTTTTGCAAGTGTAAATTTTTTTAATAAAGATCAAATCATTTATTAACAAAAATATAGTAACATAAAGGGTAATTTAAGAAAAATAAATAAATAAATAGTTATCACGCAAGCACTGATGGAGATATTAGGTCAGGTAGAGGAAAGATTGGGTAGGGCTGCGCCGTCGCTTAGGCCAAAGAAGTTTTTGATGGAGTTAAATTTGTGGCGCGTACCCCGAATACACATGCTTGTAGCACGGAGTATGGAAATTATAATTTTCGATCTAAGCCAGCCCATTACTACGCTGAGGGATCTGTCCCAACGATCAGCGATTGCTTCGCCGAGATGTTTCACGAAAGCGGACATCTGAGGTGCGAATATCCCATCCACGGATGTTAAATGTCGCATGCCGTTTTTCACAAGAGTTCATAGAGTGGGGGCTAGAATACCGAATGCTCGCTTGGTCTGAATGCACCTTCATGGTGCGGCTACAGTAGAATTAGCCCATGATTGATGCGACAATGTGTCTCCGCGAAATAGACTATCCGTTCCTCTTTTATTAATATAGTTAGTAAAAGACGGGAAATATATTCCGCAGCGACATACTCAAATAAAGCTCTATAATCAAGGTTTTCACAAATGAGTCAGGATATTACCACGAATTACACAAAAGATACGAATTAGAAAACGTCCTGTGACCGCGTCGCTTCCCAGCAGAATGTCCAAGCGAGCGACGTTCTCGCTCAAAGTGACAGGACTTGACAGGAGCTGTCAGTAATGCACAATACACAATTAAGGCGTAATGAGACTGGATCCGACAATATACCTAATTAAAAAATTGTGCCTATTTTAAAGTCTCCAAATATGTATAGGAGTTATAAATATTAGATGTCATATACCAAAGAAAAACGACCAAGATCACCTAATGTCCGAGGTGGGGATCGAACCCACGTACTCATCAGGCAATCAGGCATCAGCCGCGAAAGCTGAGTACGTGGGTTCGATCCTCGGACATTTGGTGATCTTGGTCGTTTTTCTTTGGTATATGACATCTAATATTTATAATTTATATATTATTAAGTAGTGTGACTACCTGCTGGGGAAAAATAAAAAGTACAAATCAAAATATTATAGTTTAATAAATAATTTGATTTGTATTTTCGCAATACGTTCTATGTATAGGAGTTTTAAATAAAACACGAAACGGGCACGTTTAAAACTCTTTTGTATTGAATCACGGATACTCCATTAATTAACGGACGTATCTTCAGCAACGCAAACATTTTCAAGTGATTGCTTCCTTAAACCTCCCACCTAATTACATCGATTAAAATCAACCTTACGTTCCTGTAAATAAGGTATATCGTCAAATGGGTTGTCCTTCGTATCGGCAGCACCCAATATGCGTGTGTTTGCGGAGAGGGCAAACGATGGAACGTTTTGATCGAGATGCAATTACTTGACATAGTAAATATTATGAGGGTAGTGTGTTAAAGAAAGTAGACCAGACAGTATATTAAATGTGTTTTCATCACACTTGCTGTCTAAGCTCCTCATTGCTTGCGTGCATAGCAGGAGTAATAGTAAAGTGAAATTCCCTAGGGAGTAATAGAAATGTCAGTACCTACGTCATTTAATAATAATAATGTCTTAAAACTTTTTTTTGTCAGCAAGTGTGATGAAAAACATTGTATGCATCACGATCGGTAAGCGGAATACTAACTGCCTACGGCGTTGGGCTTCTAACACTCTCGTTAGTAATTCCATACTTACCTCCCTTGATGCACAATGTACTGTTTACAATGCATAAAAATCTTTCTTTGTCACTACAGTTTCTCAAGTTTCTTTGCGACTCTCGTTAGTACCGTCAAAACAAACTTGTCAAGTTATAATCACCAAATTCAAAAACTTAATAACCGACTTCAACCAATTTCTGCGAGATCCCATCATCAGACCGCAAACTTGGTGTTTGCTTGGGATATTCATAGGTTTTTTTTTAGAAAAAGAAATTAAAATCAGTTCACGATTTTTAGAGATATGGACTATCATACACATATAAAAATCTGTTGAATTGAGAACCTCCTACTTCATTGAAGTCGGTTAAAAATAAAATTGTATTTTCGTATCTAATGCGGAAAAGTAAACTTTGCGCACGCTGCGTAAATTTCTCTTTTTAAGGCACTTGTTATGAAAAAAGTCGTTCGATACACGTGTAAAAACTTATTTTTAACTCGGATGATTGTCGCCCTTGTTTCACTCGGCCTCCAACTTTCACCCTCCAAATGTACTATTTCAGAATTTTCGTAATGATTTAATTAGACGATTCGATTCGAAAGAGAAGATTCGTTTCTTTTCTCCTTACAACAAGTCTCGATTGACAAACAACATTACCTAATTGACTAATTCCTAGTTATGGAAAAAGGATCCAGTTAACAAAAAATTGTCTACTATAATTAAATCCTATTTCAAAAGGAAAAATCATTAATCTCAGTGCCGATTTTCTGCGGTTGGATCCTTTTTCCTTAACTATGTTCATTATAGTTGCCGATTTCTAAGAATAAATATTTGACAGTTTAGAAATGAGCCTTAAATATATGGCGTTAAGACTATCGGAAAAATGGTGAGGCTAACCTGCATATACGAGTATAATAATGATTATAATATAAGCTAATGGCTATCTACAACTGTCAAAAGTTCATTCTTAGAAATCGGTGACTATAATGACAATACGTTTTTTTTATGGAATAGGAAGCAAGCGAGCTGACGTATCGCCTGACGGTTTACTCCATTTCAAATACCATGGCCCGATGCAATATAAAACTTTGAAGTGGCATCGGGCCATGGTATTTGAAATGGAGTATAAACGATAACCGTCGCCTATGGACACTCGCAACACCCGTGGCATTACAAGTGCGTTGCCGACCTTTAAGATGGGAATACGCTCTTTTCTTGAAGATTGGAATACTTTTTCCGTGTATGGAATAGGATGGAATACACAACAAATAGGTAGGTACGCATTTTATTTTCTGAACGTACCCGTAGACTATTATAAATATTCCTTTCTGCCATCGTGCAATAAAAAGCAATGCATTAACCATGTTATGTATGAAACCAGCGTACTCAATTACGTTAAATATAATTTGCCAGCTCGTCGGCGCATTTCGCGAAGTACAAGTTTATACATTTAATCAAGTTGGCCAGCATTAACGTTTATTACTTAAATTAAGGGAAGTTTATAACGGGCGTAACATTTTTATTCATTTCTGTAAAGGTTCGTTTACATGGTAAAGGCACAGTGTAGCGCGAAATTCGTAAATTCGAGGATTTTACTCTGTTATTCTATCGAAGGCGTCATAAGAAAGACCGGGACAAATCCTGGAAATTTGCAGATTTTCACACAACTTTTGTCACAGATAGGACAATGATAGGAACGAACGTATGAGTAGACTGACCGATGACTGAATGAATGGGTGAATTTTACGAGTGAACGAGTATACTTGGATGGGTATGAACGATGGATCGAGGAGAAGGCTGCTGTAAGACGACCTAGCGAACGGACGTGGGAAATTTAAAATGTAAATTGACATAAGACTTTTTTCTAGGATTTTATTTTGTTTCGGACTGGTTCAGAAATACAGGGTGTTTTTTTTTCGACCGTTCAAATTCTACGTAGTGAATGTGTAGGTCATACTGACCAACTTTTACTATGGGGACAAAGTCGAAATCGCGAAAAAAAAATCAGCTGTTTCATACATTTCGGCCGGCGTAATGCCGCCAATTTGTATGAAACAGCTGATTTTTTTTTCGCGATTTCGACTTTGTCCCCATAGTAAAAGTTGGTGAGTATGACCTACACATTCACTACGTCGAATTTGAACGGTCGAAAAAAAAACACCATGTATACTCGAAATTTAACCGCATGGGTGCTTTTACTTTATTCCCATACTACATGTATGAAAGTCGCTAGAAACCTCTTATTGTTGTCAATAAACCACGAAATAGTACATAAATCAATTTCCTTGAATGTGCATCTGCATACTATGTTTTGTAACAAATAGACAATATAAAACAACGAAGAGGCATATAACTTTTTTTTACCGTCATATTATTTCCATCCAATAGATAGTCGAAAAAAAAAACAGTTTCTCGGTTTTTTTCGAGAAAGTTTAAGGCAAGATTTTAAATATTATATGTCATTAATCATATGTTATGCATTAGCCACGTAAGCGCAGGACGTGATGAATATTTAAATAATATTCATAGTAGTGTTACTTTTTTTTTTTTATGCTATAGGTGGCAAACGAACAGACGAATCGCCTGATGGAAAGCGATTAACGTCGCCCATGGACATCCGCAACACCAGAGGCGTTACTACTTATTAATAAAAGTTCGTCAAAGCCTGGGTCGTGGTAACACTCTGTATATGAACACAAAGCACAAAGCAGTTGCCGATTTCTAAGAATGAACATTTGACAGTTTAGAAATGAGTCTTATATATATGACGTTAAGACTATAGGAAAAATGGTGAGTCTTATCTCATTTTAATAAGGTTTAATCTATAACTGATAATTCATTCTTAGAAATTGGTAACTTTACTTCACAAATATGCAAGTATCAAAATGGTGGACTTATTGGAAACCCTTAACTTTCGAACGCACGTCGTAAGTGTCGTAACGCATCTGTCAAACTGTACAAGAAACACCCTCTTATGGCACTGGTCTCACGGCGAACTACTAAGCTATGATTGCAATAAACTATCGGCTATAAACACAAACAAAAGATACGCCCTCCAGTCATCACCGCCGGGCGAGTATCGCCATGTCTCTTTTATTTACACGGGAGTGCGTATCTTTTGTTCGTGTTTATAGCCGATAGCTCATAGCTTAGTAGCTTGCCGTGACACCAGTGCTTATAACAAGGTTCGTAGTAAATTCAGTTTATGAATGTCATTGACAGTTGAATGACACTCAAAATGTCAAAGGTCTGTCGGGAGAATTCGTCATTACGTCCTAACAGCTGCAAACTACCCATTTCGTGTGTTTTAATCATGCAGGTATGTTGCAACCATCTAGTGAATATTATTTCACACACATAGGTACAGTCATGTCTAATAATATGTAAACATTTCGGAACGTATGTCAAAGGCATAAGGTTCAAAATCGTATACATATTATTAGAGCAGACCGTACACTGTCTTTTTAAATTATAAATTTTAGGTGTTATGGCTACATCTATTCTAATACCTATTTATAGTATGAATATAAATGAGAACGTGTAGATGCATAGTGCGAGGGTGAATTGACCATAGTTATGCATAGTTTTTACAACGACCAACTTTGATTTGTTGACAATCTGACTTATACTTTAACACATTGAGTTTGGTCGCGTTCTGCATTGACAAAAAGGTCGTTTTCTGTATAACTACGATTTATTACATTTATGTAGCCGACTGTACGAAAAAATTACACAATGGCATCATACTTATCTCATAGGTAAGACACCTATAAAATAACTGAAAAGTTCTGCATAATTTTTTTTTCTAAAATAGTTTAGTTATAGTCTGAAATAAATGATTTATTATTATTATCTCCGAACCGGAATAATTACCACATTTCACCGTAGTTATGCAGAAAATGACCAACTTAGATTTCTTGACAATGTAGAAAGAGACCAAGCTCAATAAATATGTTACATTCGTTGGTCGCTTTCTGCAAACCTATGGTCATTTATTGCTGTTATGGCAAACTGTGTCAACCGTGAAATGCCGATTACCCATTGACAGATGACAGACCGTCCTTTTCCAGAAAATTTTAAAAAGTGGAGCTGTCATCATCAATATCATCCTTCATCAGCCTATGATAGCCCACTGCTGAACGTAGGCCACTCTTATTAACTATGCGTATAAACGCATTAGGAGGTAAATGCCCATAAACGCCACGATGGGCAAGCTAATTGGCGATCGCAGTAATATGTCCACTATGATGACGCTGCTGCTCATCATCAATCTTTTATCAAATAGTGGTCAGAGACACTTCAATCCCTTAGTCGACTCTTACGACACCCGCAGGAGGAGCTTTGTCTATATGTAATATTCAAATAAGTAAATATAAAATAACATATCAGATTTACACCTTTTTCCTCAATAACCCAAAATCCCGCGTTACCCACAAAATTCGACAAAAAAGTTAATGGCCATTGAGCCGAGTCTAATGTGGGAATAAGCGAAACAGCTTAGCTAGACAAAATGGCGGCCACAGGAGCAATCAGGCAGCGTAAACAAGGTGCAGGCGCAAATGGACCTAGTCTACTCACAGTAGACCATTCTGAAACAGTAGCCGAACTCGTTGGCTAAGATTTACGTATTGTATGAGGTGCACTATATATAAATTTCCCTATAAACGATATCACCAGACTTGCTAAAGAAGGGCACCAGCTGATGATGCGTTTATTGGGAATAGACAGTGTAGACTTGTCTTGACATCTATAAGGTAGGGGGTTAAAGGTGTGTTCAGTGTTCACGACCCTGTAAATGACAAATAAAAGTACGGGAGTAGAAATCATAATTTTTTATCGGTCCAACAATCCCTATTACTTCAAATTTTCTATTTTCAGACACATTTTCGCGTCTTTATTTAATAACTTTGCCGCCTTTTTCTACGGCCAGGAATTGTTGGAAAGAGTTTAATTTTTAGAATATATCCACAAATGTCTCTCAAACGTACAACACATATTTTATACATTTGTGTTTAGCAAAAAAAAGGACAAAACATGAATTATCCAACAGTCCAACACAGTATACAGCCTTGCTGGTATTAGTAAGGGCTATCACTCATATTTTAACGATCTTAATTGCGTAAAATTACATTAAATGTTATCCTGACGTTTTGGGGATAACGTTACACCCGTGGTCGCAGACAGTCTTGCCTAATAGCAATAAGCAGACGCTTACGCGATTAAGACCCGTGTGTCGGTAAAATATGTATGCATATGGGGTTTACTATAAATATAATTAAAACTCGCGTGTCAATACGCGCGACATGTTTCGGAGAACCTAGGTCTCCATTATCAAGCACTGAGCCCGCGTTCACGCCAAGCGACTCTCGAGTCACATGCGGCAAACATGTCGCGCGTAGTGACTACACGCGAGTTTAATCGTTTAATTATATTTATAGTTATTATGTCTCACGAAAGTATAAATTCAATTAAAGTGGTTTACTGTTTTTAATATATCCTCTGTGCATCACCGCCATCTCTAATGTGCCCGATAATGTGCCTAACGCTGGTGCGCGCATGACTTATAGTGCGCGATAATGTTATCTTGACTGGCGACTGCCGTTCTGCAGGCATTCTTCTGGCAGAAACGTTTTTGAGAAGAAAGTCTGTGTTCATGTTTTTCACATCACCTTTCACTGAATGTATTTTATTCTAATTCCTATAATGCCTGCAAAAAAAATAGATACGCATTATAGTACATCGCGGTAGAAGTGCGAAAAAATAAATTTTGGAACGAGTGGCGATAAATTATAACGCGTATAGGGGTATTTTAAATCGACACAAGATACAAATATCCCATTTGCTCGTATGTCGTACGAGTATAGATGCCCCTCCGAAGTTTTGCCTTGACAAGAAATGAACCATTTTTCGCACTAGTGCATGAAAAAAGCAGCTATACTGACAAAGACATTTTTCTACTAACGGTAGATGCTTAATGATAAGATCTACCGTAGCTTATAGAAGCCTATCACTTCAGAGGATACACATACGCGCTCGTTTATAAATCTTTATCTCTAAACTCCTGCTTCTGCCTCTTACTGAATTCCCTTGAGAACACTTTAGCAGGGAGTTCATTCCACAGTTGGAGCAATCGAGGGTAGAAATTCCTTTCAAACCACATACTATATAATCCAGACGTAGTGGTTGAGCTTCCAGGCTGTGGGGATAAATGCTCTACTCATAAATATAATCAGACAATAATATAGAATAAACAGAAAGCAACCGAAGACGTGGGAATTCTGAAATGTATCTACAAGCTAGTTTTATCCGTCTAAGGGCTGATTTTTCAATCGTCAAATAAACCTAATGCCCTGAAAATTTCGGGAATTTAATACTTAGGAACGTATATTTGACATGTGTTATACCTCTTTCTTACAAGCATAGTCTCATTATTCGAAAACACTGGCCACTTAGAAAAAAAAAACAATGTCCGATTTTCAATTGTTTTTTAAAGTCGTTGAGTCGCTGGTGAAAATGGAGCTGTCCCGCGAAAGTTTTAGAGCAATGATTTATTATGACTTTAAAAGTGGATTAACACAACAACAATGTGGAGACCGATTAACTATTGCTTTTAGTAGTGAAGCACCTTCAAAGACGACCATATACAGGTGGTATTCGGAATTCCAACGTGGCCGTGTGTCTCTTGCGGATGACGTACGTGAGGGTCGACCGAAAACGGCCGTTACCGATCAAAACATCGATGTTGTTCGCCAACTGATAAAGGAAGATAGGCATGTTACATATCGGGAGATTCAGGAGACTTTAGGCATTGGAATGAGTCACGTACAAGTTATTTTACAACAAGAGTTGGGCGTGCGGAAGTTATTTTCCCGGTGGATTCCTCACTTGTTATCTGACCACCAGAAAACGGTACGTGTCAATTGGTGCCGCAAAACTTTAAAAAGATTTAATGGAGGAAGCTCAAATGCCGTTTTTAGTATTGTGTCAGGTGACGAATCATGGATTTACGCATATGAGCCTGAATCGAAAAACCAATCTCGAGTTTGGGTTTACGAAGACGAACCGAAGCCGACAAAAGTTGTTCGTTCTCGCAGCACGATCAAAAAAATGGTAGCCACGTTTGTCTCCAAATCGGGTCACGTGGCGACTATCGGTCTTGAAGATCGAAGAACTGTCAATGCCGATTGGTATATAGGCGTTTGTTTACCGATTGTTTTTGCTGAACTGCGAAAAACTAACCCTAACCGCCGTATTATACTACACCATGATAATGCCAGCCCTCACACCGCTCAGAAAACAGACGACTATCTGAAGGGCGAAAACGTCGAATTACTGGACCATCCTCCGTACAGCCCCGACCTAAGTTCCAACGATTTTTTTACTTTCCCGAAAATAAAGAATCGGTTGCGTGGTCAGCGTTTTCAGACCGCGGAAGAAGCAGTCGACGCGTATAAAATGGCCATTTTGTCAACCCCCACTTCAGACTTCAATAACTGTTTTAAAAACTGGTTTCAGAGAATGAAAAAGTGTATTAAACACAAAGGAGAATACTTTGAAAAACAATAAAAGTACTTTTATTACATTAAAATGCGTATTTTTTCCGATTCCCGAAACTTTCAGGGCAACCTACGTATCCGTTAGTTAAAATGATCAACATCCTTTTCTTAAATCATCAGTCAAAAAAGGACAGAACTAACATTTATTTGACAGGTGTTGTAAACTGGGGTTTGATAAGTCAGTCCTAAATGAAAAAACCCTAGATAGTTTTCTAAACCAGAAATGCGAAAAATGCGATGCGAATCACTTCATTTTCTAGTCCGTTAACAGCTCTAGTCACTCCGTTAAAAAACCAACACCATAAAACGTTAAAAAACAAAAGCCATAGAGTTTTACAATAATCGAAACGGAACGAAAATGGGGCGCAGTTGTTTTTAAACGAGAATCCAATATCATTTATCTTTTGGCGGAAAGCGTGCGGACAGCGATTGGCGGATATTACGTACTTTTGCAGCCAGGATTTTAATGTTCGATACGAATATGATACCATTATACATTTTGTAGGTATGAAATGCATTACGGTCTTTCAAAGAGAGGTCGAATTATGATTTTCATATTTATGAGATGCAACTTTTGGAGCATAGTTTGATTTATCAAAACGTAACTAGTAGATGGGATTTTTTATATGAAACCCAGTAGAAAAAGATTTATTTTAATAAGTCATATTTATTTTAGACGAACCTATTGGTCACGGATGAATTCAATTTGAGGTACCTAGGTAATGAAATAATAGACAGAAAACCATTTCGTTGGTTGGTACCTATCATGGCCCAAACAGCAGTCAAATTAAAGAGACTGGTTACTTGGAATTAGAATGTGACAGAGAATAAATTAAAATAAATAAAATCACTAAACCAAATTACAAAAAGAGAACCATTAACCCGTCACATTTTTTTAATGTGACGAAGGTAGACAGCTGAGATCTTAGCCCACCTGATGGAAAGCAGTAACTGAGGCCCATGGACATAGCGATCAGAAAATCACCTATGCGCTGCCTACCCTGAGGACTTAGATGGATCTATCTATGCCAGTAATTACACCGACTATCTTACCCCCAAACCGAAACAGAGCAGTGCAAACACTGCTATTTAGCCGCAGGTTAACGGGTAAGACGGTGGTAGCTATCCGGGCGGACCCTGCACGAGGTCCTACCACCACCATAACACTAATCTGAATATTTACTGAACAGTCTTAATACAGCGGAATGTGTCTTGGTCGTCAACCAACGAAATGGCTTTCTGTCTTTTATTTCATTAACTTTGAAAAATATTCTTTATTATATTATTTTGATCTAAGTATATATCATGTATGCAAGGAGAAATAAATAAATTATTATTATTAATATCGGCGATGGCGAGACGAGCTGGACTCCTTTTTGAAAGAGTGGCCGGAGGCAGGTCGACACATAGATCAGATTGAAGAAAATGGGGGGAGGCCTTTGCCCAGCAGTGGGACGTTACACTATAGGCTCACAATAATAAAAAAAATAATAATTATTATTAATACTTTATGACGATATCACGAAAAAGTTGATTTTGGTAAATATTTTATGCTTCAGCCGTCGTCATAAAATTGGGCAAGATTTAACTACTCCTTAAAAGTTATGCTAATTGTATTTTAACACCCATTGAGAACCTTGTGAAGGTACTTTAGCGTCAAACATTAGATTGAATGAAAATTATTACGTATAATCACTCGACCATTTTTAGTGGAACCAGAATTTATAATATTTAGATGGTTCAAAATCAAAATAAATATAATGGTATTTAATTTCGGCACGTATACGTATACAGTAGTACAGTTATGAACATCAACCGTTTACTTATTAAAAGCTTCCGAAGACGTAATTATTATTACCAGTCACATTTTGCAACAATTCTCTTTAAAAATACATAAAAAATAAGGATCGCCTGTAATTAATATAAGGAAAAATAAAATTCCACTCTGTCAAGTGGCGCAAATAACACCACTCCGTCATATTTTTTCGGACAATAAATAAGGCAGCTAAAGAAATTCTGACCCAGATATTTTTCTTAACATTTGTACAATTCTTAACACACTTGACAGATTGTGCACTTTGACGGCATATTAATAAGGTCTAGGATAAAAATGTCAACAGTATCGTTTTATTTCAATTGGGTTCTTAAGCTCAAACATTTCAAAGCATTTTTCGCATGTTAATTATATTTAGGGACACCCACGTTTTCTCAGTCGATGATTGTTCGACATGTTTCGCTTCATATTTGAGGAGCTTTTCTATGCCAATCAACGCAACGATACCTACAATGACATGTTGAGAATTCAACTTAAAAATTTAAGTGACCCGCGTGACTCTCACTAGGGTTTTGTATTTTCGCGCAACGAGATCTTAACAAAACCACAACCTGCATGGAATTGTATACCTACTTACTGTTTTAAAGGCCTCGGCCAGCAAAGTATCAAATAAGTAAGTGGCACAAAATCATAAAAAAAATCTAGAACGTAAATGTCAATGTGCCCGGGTGAAAGATCTCGAACAGAGGAAAAAATAATTGACGCGTAGGTAAGTAAGTATTAAATTGTAGATCGAAATAAATCAATATTTTAAAATGTTTTACACTTTTTATGTATGTAGTACTCAATATTTTATGTAATTAACAATGTAATATTTTTGAATAACGAAATATATACCTATTGAAGAACGAAAAAGAACGAAATTAGAACCGTTCTTTGTATGGAGAAAAAACCGGTATCCGATCCCTGCTTGCTTCGCCTAGAAACTAAACTTTACAGCCTTTGTATCTTACCTTTTAAACCTACGTATTCTGCAAAGTTTGATTTCTCAGCGTCTGCAAATGCGTCAGTAATGTACTATAGATTTAATTATGAAGTGAATGTTACGACCCAGTTATAAAACTGTTTAAAGAACGTTTAAGGCCTAACTGGCAACTACTCGAGCGAGCCGAACCCTAATTGAAGAGGGTTCGGAGCGGCGGATTGGGAAAAACGCTCGAGACAAAATTCCAAGGACGGGATTTAATCAATTAAGAAATAAACAAGCCAGAGGAATGGGCAGTCCGTTTGTCGGACTTGACGTAGGTCCGGTGAGATTAACGTCAGTACCAGTGTTTGGTACAGTCATCGGATATATCCGAACGGCCAAGGTCCTCAAAAATATCTGAACATGCACTACAACGAAGACTATAACGCCATGACAGGGCAAGCTCAGCCTCTGTAGCCTAGTTGGTAGTGACCCTGCCTACGAAGCTGGAGGTTCCGGGTTCGAATCCCGGCGAGGGCATTCTTTGTGTATTTATTTATCACAAATGTTTGTTCCTTGGTCGTGGTTGTGTATGTATCTAAGTATCTATACGTATCTATCTGTTATATATATCGTCGCCTGGTACCCACATCACAAGCCTTAATTGAGCTTACCGTGGGACTAGGTTGATTTGTGTAAGATGTCCCAAGATATTTATTTATTTATTTATTTATTTATTTATTTAATATTTTCAATGACCCAATATGTGACATTCAAACTTGTACTGAAGTGCCATCTATTGGGACTGCCAGCAAAAACACCTGACACTTACTTGTACAATGAAGTCGACTAAGAAAATTTTCAATTTTGATAAATTTTGATATTGTCACCCAATAAAATAAATACTATTTAACAAAACTTATAAACTCCTCTCCCAAAATACATGACAATACTTATGAGCAAAATATCGTGATTCAAATAAATACTCTCTGTTAACATGTTACGCATTGGTACTGCCACCTTAATTCGTTATTTTGCCGCAAATTACTTCTTAACATTTCGCAGACGTAGATATTTTTGTATATTATCATATTCTAAGTTCCAACCTACCAAGTAATATTCGGTAAAATTCTTTGAAAAGGCAGGATACCAGTGAGGAAAATGCAATAATAATGGGAAAAATTAGCTATTTATAGTCTCATTTGATCTTTTTAATAATATACAGGGTGGTCCAAACCTTGACGTCAAAAAATTTTTTTTAGATTCCTCACGTCATGAGCTATCAGAATATACCCCATGTATGTTAGCCGATTTTTTGTAGTTTTCGAGTTATGAATTTTTGAAAATTTTTTTTTGAGAAATTCTGGAATGAAGAAATTTATTGATAAAAAAAAACTATTGTGTTTTTTTAATATTTTCTTTTTGTAAACGTATTACTACAAATAAAGCATTTACTGACAAAAAAATTAGCGTCCTCACTTTGATACGAGTAGGATAAAAAATACCAAATTCAAAATTGTACGCTAAAAACGCATCAAAATAAAATTAATTTACGTAAATAAAAAAAATAAAACATATCCCAAGGATTTTTGGTACTGTAAAGGCTGCCCTAGACCTTAAACCTTCGTAAAAGCAAAAAAAAAGTGATACTTAATAATGAGGATTTTTCGGAGTAGTCGGTCAAATAAACTTTAAAAAAAAACTTCTAAATTTTTAATTTCAAAATAAAGTGAAATTTCGTCTGTTTTGTTATTCTTATCAATAAACAAAAACAGAAAATACCACGAAAACTCAATTTGTGTAGTTATTCAAGTCATTTTTTACTACTTTAAAATTTTAAGCTTTTTTAAGTTTATTTGACCGACTACTCCGAAAAATCCTCATTATTAAGTATCACTTTTTTTTTGCTTTTACGAAGGTTTAAGGTCTAGGGCAGTCTTTACATTACCAAAAATCCTTGGGATATGTTTTATTTTTTTTATTTACGTACAATAATCCTATTTTGATGCGTTTTTAACGTAAAATTTTGAATTTCCTATTTTTTATCCTACTTGTATCAAAGTGAGGACGCATATTTTTTTGTCAGTAAATGCTTTATTTGTAGTAATACGTTTACAAAAAGAAAACATTAAAAAAACCCAATAGTTTTTTTTTATCAATAAATTTCTTCATTCCAGAATTTCTCAAAAAAAAAATTTTCAAAAATTCATAACTCGAAAACTACAAAAAATCGGCTAACATACATGGGATATATTCTGATAGCCCATGACGTAGGGAACCTAAAAAAAATTTTTTGACGTCAAGGTTTAGACCACCCTGTATATAGCTGCATCCCGACTGTTCTCCCAGAAGGAGGTACGGTGGGGTTTAGTGTTGCATACCATCGTATACAGGGCGCTCTGGTGACCCCGGGAAAAATCTGACATTTCAGGATTTGCTCCCTGGTCAAAAAATGTTCGACGGCCTGGCTCAACGGTGAAAGTTAGACGGGGGGTGCTCGACCAAATGTCATATGGAACTGCTGACAGTTTTTGAACCCGCAAAAATTTTTGCCGAAAAAAAAAAAAATTTTGCACCAAATTTTCAAAATGGTCCTTCGAGCCTGATTTTTTTGTGGTAGAATCTCTGAGGGACCTAAATTAAAGAAAAAGTGTTTTTGTGATTCTTGGATCCAAGATGGCCGCCGTAGGGCCCGTCAAAGTTTGTATGGGAACTCTTAAACGGGGGGAGATAGGTGGGGAGTGCTCGACCAAATGTCATAGAGGATCCCGAGAGCCATTCGATGGGCAAAAAATTTTTGCAAAACAATTTTTTTTTTGCAAAAATTTTTTGCCCATACTGGAGCAACACACAAAATCTGCCAGTTTTTCGGTTTTTGAATTTGACAACTAAAACGTCAAAGAAATTTGTTCTGCCACATCGATTTTGGGTGCGTTCAGAAATCTGTCAGTTTATAGACTATACGTCAATGGCATTTAGTGACCGCTACAAGCGTTTTGCTCGTCAGAAAAAAATCTTTTGCTAAGTGGTCGCTATGAGATCACGACCTGGTTAAGGGTTAAAAATACATAAAAAATAAGGATCGCCTGTAATTAATATAAGGAAAAATAAAATTCCACTCTGTCAAGTGCCGCAAATAACACCTCACCGTCATATTTTTTCGGACAATAAATAAGGCAGCTAAAGAAATTCTGACCCAGATATTTTTCTTAACATTGGTACAATCCTTAACACTCTTGACAGATTGTGCACTTTAATGGCATATTAATAAGGTCTAGGATTAAAATGTCAACAGTATCGATTTATTTCAATTGGGTTCTTAAACTCAAACATTTCAAAGCATTTTTCGCATGTTAATTATTATTTAGGGACACCCACGCTTTCTGAGTCGAAGATTGTT
>JALPQI010027366.1:0-15400 GCA_025490895.1 Thaumatotibia leucotreta
GTTAACCGATTCGTTGCGTGTTCCATTTTCAAAAAGTTTTGTCTATGGCGTCGAACAATTTTTTCATGATACGCCTTATTATACCATAGAATATTAAAGTAATTGTACATTACTGCAGACGCCGGGAAAGATGGGCTTATCGGTTGAGTAGGTATGGACAGTGATACGAAGCCGGTAAACCCATTTCACGGCGAGGCATGTATAGTCCTTTTCTCAAACATATGCAATGAAATAAAAAATACGACAAACAAAAATACAGAATTTAGCTGTTTAGCCTGTTCATGAAAACCGACGCCATGTTTAAAAAAAAATTACTAAACGGCCTAGGCCGATAAATTCGTATGAAAATCCTTTACTATTATCGAGGTCATCCGCCTGCTACGTCATACTTTAAAGCCTATTATGACGAACATAATGACAACATTTCATTGCATGTTTGAGAAAATAATAATTATACACGTTAGACCAAGTATAATCAATCCCCGTCTGTAAAAAAGGCGGCTAATTCACATTTTCTAACTCTGCACCAACATTTTATTAATTTTCTACTGCTAACAATTGTTGAAGCCAATACTCGATAGTATTGGCTATACTCTGTCCACCATTTAATTGATAGTTGCATTTACCTCTGTCGACCTTATCAAGTTCGACCCTGATCGATCATAGACAAGGTATGTGATCAATATTGACTCCTATGCCAATAACATACAATATACGTAATAAAAATAACCCTATTCCTACTAGCATAAAAAAATCAACTTACTCCTTTGCCAGTGGCATAGAAATACGACCATTTTTCGTCACTAGTATTGTGTCGCCGGCATAGGAGTCCAATCTTTTCAGTCACACATGCGTGTCAATGGCATAGAAGTTACATGAGATAATTTCATAGTATTAGCACTTAGTGAACCCGTACTGGAAGCGAATCTGTTATAATGGGTGATATTATATAAGGTCGTAATCCATAAAATAGGATAAAATTTAACAATATAACATTACAATTATGGTAGGTATGTACTAAAATAATAATATATGAAAATACATAGGATGATCCCAACATGAAAATTGTTGTAAAGAAGGGAACACTAAATAATTAAACCAGTTTACTGAAAATATAAAACTTTATTATTAATATGTACTTGCACCATCCTATAAGAATAAATTTTAAATATCAGTTTAATCATAACAACAATATTCCATAAAAAACACAGAGAAAAAGACTTAATACAACATCTGAAATGTATAAGGAAAGATTTGGAAAGTAAATGATACTGACCCAATAAATAAGGAATGCTTTTGAATCACAATATTGTATTAATGTAGAAAACACTGCATTGAAAATAAGACTAATTGCTATTATGTACTCTTAAAATTATGCACGTATCTTAGCTAATGAATGAACCGTGGAATCACTGTCGGCAATAGCCGACATCGCAGTCGTGCAAACGACGGCTACAACCGACAGATTCACTAATACAATAGGGACTTACATATCCCGCAAAGTTCAATTCGCTTAAACAATGCGATCAAAGTTTGGCGTTCATAAGCCCAAAAGAGAGGTATGTATTATACCAGTAATTGGAGTTCGAGGCCAACGAAACTACGACAGATGCGTTATTGTCAAATCTGTCAAAGTCTCTTATGTCATTGTCAAATAAAGTTTTCAGGTTTCCACAACCTTTTTGTTATTTAATTTATTTATTTAAAATAATTCCTAATAAAACATTATATATACCTCTGTAATGTTTTTACGCCTTTCTGTTTAATATGGCTGTCACAACTAGGATTTTCTTAAAAACACCTAAATACCTAAAACCTTATCTTTTCTCTTAACTAACATTGATATGACAACATTTTCTTGTAAAGAACTTAAAATTACCAGTGAACACAAACAAATCGTTAGATCTCTATGATAATTTAAATGGACAACTAAAGCACTGCCAAATAAATTTGTAGGTCAAAGGAATTTTACGAATACGAAATGTAAATAAAGCACGCTACAATGTATTATTCTGCAATTTTCTAAACGTATGCAGAAATAGGGTTTTAATTTATGAGTAGTTAAATTGCTGTACCGAATGTTATTAACACCTGAGGTGATACCAGCGCAATACCAACTTTGTTACTAATAATTGCGGATAATTCCGTTTTTATTAAAACATCTTATATTTACGGGAAAATAAGTAAATAATATTGTTTCTATAAATTAAAGAATTAAAATTACCAATAAATAAGATATCTCAACGTCTGTTTTTAGAAAATAAGGATTTACTATTGTATGAACATTTCATTGTTGTGGCAATATTTTCGTAGATTCTTTGGCCTCGAACTCCAATTAGTGGTTTAAATTGATTTTTAAAGTTGATCGCCAACGTATTTATTCAACAGATTCTGATATGTTTTGAGAATAAACTCGCCTTGAGGATGTAAAAGTAATCTAAAAAGAGCACTTTCAATATTTGAACGATATTCAAGCTGGGTTTTAGGCTTTGTTTGTGTAGCTATTGATAGAAAAGTCGATATTTAATGAGGGTTTTTGAACAAAGTTTTAGTTTTTTTTTGTGCAAGTGACTTTGAACCCCTGTTTTAGAGCTCAATCTTCAGTTCAACGACCGTTTACTAGTCGTAATCCATTACAAAATCAATAAACTTCCAAATACAATAGAATTTCGGTATTTTATGCCTATGAATAGTATGAATCTGACAGCTGTTTGGAGCAGACGCCTAATCTACCGCCGCCGGGTGGTATAAAAATATCGTAAACCCTCATTTAGCACTAATGATAAGTGCATTTTTTCTCTCGTCGTCGGGCTTTTCTAAACGCTTTCTCTACTCTGCTAAAACCCTGCACGGGGGCTGGAACCCTCCGAAGAGGTCCCGCAAGTGCGTCGCTACCGCCAGACACAGTGCGTCGTTGCGCGGCGCCGCCACCACCTGCAGCCCGAGGGGTATACCGTCCGGGTTCAATCCGAGGGGCACCTGGAATGGTAACGTATATTTTAACACGTTCGCCTCCGGTACTGTTTCACTAAGTGCTTATACTATGCCGATCGAAATTGTCTCAAAAATCCTATGCCAGTGACACGCATGTGTGTCCGAAAAGATTGTACTCCTATGCCGGCGACACAGATTTGTGTCAAAAATGTTCGTATTTCGATGCGACTGGCATAGGAGTGAGAACTTGATTAATGCTAGTGGCATAAGAATGAGATTACTTTGAACACGTATGTGTGTCACTGGCATAGGAATACAGTTTTTTCGGTCACATATATGTGTCACCGGCGTCGAACGTGTTAAGTTTGTCCAAGGAAAAAAAAGTTTCATATTATTAAGTAGTATGACTTAAAACGTGATATTTACCTCGTTATTCCGTGAAGCATTTGCAACAGTGCCGAAATACCGGGTGCTCAATAATTGCATTTTACATGGTAAATATCCGTTTTAAGTCATACTAATAATAACATTGCTGCTACTATACCTAAGCGCGGATCCAGGGAGGCATTATATAACATCATCTAGAATCAGTATCTAGGCATACCTAAGTCCAGTGCCAGTGGGGGGGGGGGGTGGCAAGTACCCCAATCGACCCCCCACCCTGATTCGTGCCTGTGGTACTACCAGACCCGCTTTGTTATTCAATTGAAATAAATACTAAGTAGTCTTGGGTCATTTACAGCTGTGAAATAATCAATTTATTCAACCATTTAAGTCTTCGCCATCAATATCTGACTGTAGTTTTAACCCAAATCTAGAGAAATAGTTGTTTTTTAACTAATGCCATAGTTACATATAGGTATCTTAAAATCTAAACACCACTGATTAGAAATAAACAACATTCGAAAAACGGACAGTAATTTTGTTGTTCTAAACATACACAAACGTGAATGTATTTTAATTTTAGGTTTCTCTAAGAGAAAAAATTGATAATACAGTTTTACTTTTTCACCGGTACAAGAAATTTTACCATATCATTGGTATCGATAATAGACACAATTATGAAATAAAATTAACAATTTATTTTTTTATCTTAATTAATTTATCCTTCATGCAAATGTAACATAATGGGCGCACTAATTACAAGGCGTCAACGGTGTATAACTAAAAGAATCTGTAAGTGTTTTCGAAATGAAATTAACTAACAATTAGACGCGAGAATTAGAAAATATACGCGAGTTTATCCGTTTTCATAGTTTTATTTCATGTGTAATCCTCGCGGTAACCGAAGAAAATATTAACAATTAGATTTAAAATGTTTGGATATTTGATTTGTACCAGAACTCAGACACGGTACCATCATCTGTGTAGGATTACTTTAAACAAAACCGGCCAATACTTTACTACGGCTCCCTAAAAAATCAAATACCCTAAATCAATAAAACGGCTACTATACCTGAGCCGCAGGGAACTTGATAGCGTTGAAGATGCCCCAGTAGGCGAAGTTGAAGGGCCGCAGCAGCAGCGAGTAGTGGTAGGGCGCCGCCATCGGCGCCGACGGGAACAGGAGCACCCCGGAGTCGCCCAGCACCGACTGTCGGTTATTAGTAGATTGTGTCGCAAGGGATCAAAATGGTATATTTTCGTATATTGAATCCTGAATGGAGCGACTGATTCCACAATTGAATCCCGACCGCGGGGATTCTAAAGTGGAATCCTGAGCGTAATGAAGGATTCAAGCGTTAACGCCCAAGAAAAAATAATTTTGATACCGTGTGACACATACTGCTTTTCACACCACCTATGAGATAAATAAAAGATATAACACATATTTCATATTTATGCAAAAAATCGATTCTGAAGAAATTTTTATCAATTATGAACGTACTGTTTTATTTTCATATTTCATTGTAATTTTTTAGGCTGGCAATAGAAAAGAAAGTCCTTGAACAGAAAAGTGCCACTTTGATCCCTCCCAGCAGGGAAGAAAAGGCCCGTATTCGAATAGGTGGTGTGAAAAATAAATTAATATCTTGGGACATCTTGCACAAATCGACCTAGTCCCACGGTAAGCTCAGTTATGGCTTGTGATGTCGTTGTGCCGATACTTAAATATATAAACAGCCATGACAAAGGAACAAATATTTCTGATATAAAAATACAAATAATGCTCTGGCTGGGATTCGAACCCGGAACCTCCAGCTTCGTAGGCAGGGTTACTACCAATTAGGCTACGGAGGCTGACAAGATTATGAAAACATAATTGTTTATTTATTTTATTGACTAAACCTTTATTGCACAAAAGAAAAACTTGTAGAAAATGTGAACTCAATACCATACACAGAGAACCCCCTATAGAGTACCAATGTTGTTAATTTTATTCGCGTTACGAATCACCAAAACATGAGGCTCGAGGAGCGGGCGGGGAAGGTGTTAACGCGCTACGATTGGTCGTTTCGGCGGACGGTGGGCAGTCGTGCTGTTGCATAGGGATGGGACACGTCTATGACCGTAATTTATATTACCGGTTCTGGTTACATTTATTACCGGAAATTACAATTAGTAGGTATCGATAACAATGCATAATCTAAAAGTGTACATACATTTTACTTATTAAAATACTCAATACGCAATCAATTAAAAATAAAAGTAATAAGATTGTCTTCCTGTTTTTTAATACACTAGGGAGTTAATGATAAAAGTGGAGGTTCGAATTAAAAGTTACGTTAATGTATAGGTACTTCGAATTTCATAATGAATTCCTCCGAATTGCACTTCCTCCGAGTTCACCATGAGGTCTATCTTTTGGTACTGGACCCAACTGCTCACCGAGAGGATCCTAAAAAGCCCACACAACATATCACTATCTCTAACCAACTCCAAGTTCCCTTGCACTTCCTTCGAGTTCATCATCAGGTCTATCTTTTGGTCCTGGACCCAACTGCTCACCGAGAGGATCCTAAAAAGCCAACACAGCATATCACTATCTCTAACCAACTTCAAGTTCCCTTGCACTTCCTTCGAGTACATCATCAGGTCTATCTTTTGGTACTGGACCCAACTGCTCACCGAGAGGATCCTAAAAAGCTAACACAACATATCACTATCTCTAACCAACTCCAAGTTCCCTTGCACTTCCTCTGAGTTCATCATCAGGTCTTTCTTTTGGTACTGGACCCAACCGCTCACCGAGAGGATCCTAAAAAGCCAACACAACATATCGCTATCTCTAACCAACTCCAAGTTCCCGTGCACTTCCTACGAGTTCATCATCAGGTCTATCTTTTGGTACTGGACCCAACTGCTCACCGAGAGGATCCTAAAAAGCCAACACAACATATCACTATCGCAAACCAACTCCAAGTTTCCTCACACTTCCTCAGAGTTCACCATGTGGCCCATCTTGAGGTACTAGACCCAATGGTTTAATAAGGGGATCCTAAAAAGCCAACACAAAATATCACTATCTCAAAACAACTCCAAGTTCCCTTGCACTTCCTCTGAGTTCAACATCAGGTCTATCTTTTGATACTGAACCCCACTGCTCACCAAGAGGACCCTAAAAAGCGAATACAACATAATAACTATCTGAAACCAACTCCAAGTTCCCTCACACTTCCTGCCGATTGGCAAATATTACATCGCTAAAAAAATCCTTATTTTCATATTTATTCCGTAAATCCGGTAAAATTTAGTTAAAACAAAACACGTGCTCCCGGTAATAAATTAAGTCGCCATGGGCACATCACTAAATGGTCGTAAGAAAGGATTGGCACATTGCATTTTTGATTTGATGAAAAGGGACAGAATAGAGAAGTGGGCGTGACCGTCGTCTCAACCTACTTATCAGTGACCAGTTTAAGTTGGCCTCGGCGGGCTCGGAATAAATTATAAATATGTCTTACCTGTGGAATGTAATTACGTCTGATTTTAAATTTAAACTTCTTGTTGCCTTTCCATACCATTTCACAATACACGTGGACATTTTACAGGCATAAAATTCACTTACTCGATTTTTTTATTAGTAAAAACGTGCGCTCCTTACGGGTCTGTTACTTGGTCGCAACTGAACGGGCACGGCTAGCGCTTGCGCATATATGGGTATGAAAAGTATAAAGGCAGGCACGCGCGAGTCGCCTTATAATGGACGTCTATAGGTGGTTGGTCTGTGATACCATATGGCATTCTCTGCCAGTCAACCTTTAGGCAAAGCAGAGAGATTGTGGGCGTTGCAACTAAAAATAATAAAATTAAAAAAGAAGCACTCCTGCACAAATTATAAAAACAATACACGTGACGAAAGTGACAAGTAGCACGATAAGTAGCGAACGCGTGACCATCATAAGCCACCTGGTAGGGTTAAATGGATTAACACGTTCGACGCCGGTGACACACATACGTGTTCAACATTAGGTATGTGTGTCGCTGGCATAGGAGTTTGATGATCCTATGCCAGCGACACACATACATGATCAAAGTATTCTTATTCTCATACCACGAGCATAAATTTCATTTCATTTCATTTCATTTATTTATTCACAAACAATATACATTGCATTTGAAATAGGCTTAAAATAACATGCAAAATACAAAAGAAATAATCCCATATAATAAAAAAAAACACATTACATTACATTTCCATTACATATTATTACAACATATTAATTATTATTATTTTAACGTATAATTCCATGTCAATTTTAAATTCAATGTCATATTACATAGTTGGCCAAAAACTCTTCAACTTTAGGTATGCTTCAGGCATAGTATTATCAATTAGTGAAAAGGTACCGGAGGCGAACGTGTTAATTCGACGACGTCCAAAATACTGGACATGTTCTTTGACCCACTTTTTGAACCAGAATTACTTAGATTTAGACTATTGAGATCCTTGAGAGGCCTGAACACATGACCATCCCCAATTTCTGTCGAATTAATTGATATTTAAAAAGTGAGATTTACCGTAAGATCTTCGACCAGCTGGCTAGTGAGCGCCTCAGCCCACTCCGTGTTCACCGGCGGGAGCACCTGCTCGTCCAGCAGCTTCATGATGGCCGCCAGCGTGTACGGCGATGTACCCAGAAACTGCGACAATTACACATTTTATCTACTTCCATATCATAATTATGCTATTATACAGTAGGGTGGGTCATTTTTCAAAAATTTCGATTTTCTGAAGAGCATAGTTACAAAACGGTGCCATTTGATATTTGATTAGCACTCTTATTTTTATTATATTTTTAATTCAAGTTTTTCTGCCTCCGGATTTGATTAGTAATTTTCCTAAAATGTATGGAGCTTCAAAAAAGAAAGTTATTATTTTCGACTTTTTTTTCGTCTCTTTTGGCTCCATAACTATAGAAAAGCTATTTCCAGGTAACCACAATACTCAAACATAGCTCAAGTTGCAAAAAAAAGTAAAAACATAGATATCAACTGTGCTCAGTACAAAATGTACCGAAGTTTCTATGAAATCTTTCAATTAGATCCGGAGGCAGAAAATTAATACCGATGGCCAAATAATTTTGCACACTCTTTGTCGACCTAATTACGGAACTATTGACAACTGTTCCCAGTAAAAAACAAATACTTTTTTTTTCTTCATACATCAGTGACCCACCCTATTATACAGGGTGATTACGGGGTCGTGATCCTAACTGTGAAAAACGTGTTAAGATGGTTTTCTGGATAAGGTTTCCCATGGAACAAATATCACGAAAAAAAAAAGTATATTCAGAAGGGGTAATGTAATGACCTATATTAAGAAACCGGTGTCTGTGGCTGTATAATGTTAACATTAAAGTACAGTGCATCATATTATTAACATTAAAGTATCGGTGTCAGTACATTAACATTAACATTATAAAGTCAACTTCTTTTTGTTTTTTTAAGATACGTATTTATTGTAGGATATTCTTACACAAATCGAATAATTTCAACTGATTGTTATACATATTTAGAGGTATTTTACTTAGTGGATATCAATGTAAATAAAGGTACTTAAATTATCATTCTAAACGTATGATAAGGATGTGGATAAAGTTATGTATGTGACTGTACATAATTAGACATTAAACATGAGTGTGGTTTTCAGAGATCACACGAGTCTTTAATGCCTAATGCTCTTATTATGCACCAGCCACATAATAGTATCTGAATTATTCTATTTACATCTGAAATTAATGACTTTTCAGTTGCTTACATATTAATGTGACACATGCTCAGATTAAAATGACAGGTAATATGCAGATGCATACATATTTTTGTTTGGTAAATCTGTTCAGATGCATAATTATGTACCTTACTATGTTTATTTATTTTTGAATCCTTGGATTTGCTCATATATTTATGAACTTGACTGTAACACAAATAGGGATGGGTCGTTCGCGGTAACTTTCCCAACAGAGTATGAGGAATATTCCCAAATGGAAACTTTCGACATTGGGAAATTACCGGGTACGTACATAATTCATATTTTAAAGACAAACGGGTCTTAATCGCGTAAACTTACGTTTAATTATATCCTGACGTTTCGGGAATGACGTTACACCCGTGGTCGCAGGAAGACTCTCAGGTCAGTCTGCCTGCGACCACGGGTGTAACGTCTTCGCAGACACATCAGCGGCATACTAGAGGCGGCGCCGGGGCACTGCTTGTGGGCGGCGACGACGGTGGGAGCGACAGCGACAGCGGACAGCGGCAAGCCGCCCCCGCTGCTAGCGCGGCTCGCCGACGCCGCGCTGCAGGCCGCGTGCGCGCTCGCCCGCGCCTGCCGGCAGCGCCGCTGACGCCGGTCACGTGTCACACCCGCGCGGACTGTACCAGTGACGAGTGTACGAGGGAGCCTGCCGGCAGCGCCGCTGACGCCGGTCACGTGTCACACCCGCGCGGACTGTACCAGTGACGAGTGTACGAGGGAGCCTGCCGGCAGCGCCGCTGACGCCGGTCACGTGTCACACCCGCGCGGACTGTACGAGTGACGAGTGTACGAGGGAGCCTGCCGGCAGCGCCGCTGACGCCGGTCACGTGTCACACCCGCGCGGACTGTACCAGTGACGAGTGTACGAGGGAGCCTGCCGGCAGCGCCGCTGACGCCGGTCACGTGTCACACCCGCGCGGACTGT
Organism: Thaumatotibia leucotreta; assembly: GCA_025490895.1. Classification (NCBI taxonomy): domain Eukaryota; kingdom Metazoa; phylum Arthropoda; class Insecta; order Lepidoptera; family Tortricidae; genus Thaumatotibia; species Thaumatotibia leucotreta. The sequence continues at coordinate 10,059 of JALPQI010027366.1, forward strand.
ACGAGTGACGAGTGTACGAGGGAGCCTGCCGGCAGCGCCGCTGACGCCGGTCACGTGTCACACCCGCGCGGACTGTACCAGTGACGAGTGTACGAGGGAGCCTGCCGGCAGCGCCGCTGACGCCGGTCACGTGTCACACCCGCGCGGACTGTACGAGTGACGAGTGTACGAGGGAGCCTGCCGGCAGCGCCGCTGACGCCGGTCACGTGTCACACCCGCGCGGACTGTACGAGTGACGAGTGTACGAGGGAGCCTGCCGGCAGCGCCGCTGACGCCGGTCACGTGTCACACCCGCGCGGACTGTACCAGTGACGAGTGTACGAGGGAGCCTGCCGGCAGCGCCGCTGACGCCGGTCACGTGTCACACCCGCGCGGACTGTACGAGTGACGAGTGTACGAGGGAGCCTGCCGGCAGCGCCGCTGACGCCGGTCACGTGTCACACCCGCGCGGACTGTACGAGTGACGAGTGTACGAGGGAGCCTGCCGGCAGCGCCGCTGACGCCGGTCACGTGTCACACCCGCGCGGACTGTACTCGATTGACGAGAGTGACGAGTGTACGAGGGAGCCCATAGGCGAGACGAGCCGACTTCGCCTCCCGGAGTACATTGTGAATTATATTGTGATGACGTTCCGTTCTATGGACGATTCCCGGGTGATATTACTGTTAGAGTAGGGACGTAGATTGTGAGACGGTGTATGTATTTTTTCAATTAGATCTTCCATTTAGCGGACGCGACGCGTCTTCGTCTAATAGTAGAATTGTGTAACATATCGATTTAAAGCCCCAGTAGGCGGATGTGTAGTGTGAGCGACGAGAGGCGGCCGGAGGATAATACAATCAAATAAACGATTTTATCTCCATCATGTTTTATTTATTAACAGAACCCTCCATAATTAAGTTAAGGTCATCCGTAGCAAATGCAACTATACGGTAGGGTATTTTCACTTCTAGGTAGAGGTGTGCGCCACGCCGGCGCGGCGGCGCCGCGCCGCGGGACCCACGCCGCCGCCGCCGCCGAGGTTTTCAAAAACCCACGCCGCGACAAAAAATTTACGGAATAAAATAATTTAAATTACGCGCCACGCTGATCATATTGACATTAAACAACAATATGCTTGCGAATATCGACAAGCGGTTCCCTCTGACCCAAAAGATTGTATGCGCAGCATTTCTGGATTGTAGATTTTCAGATATTGATACGCACCTACGAAAAAAATACACTACTTACTTGGGCAGAATTCTTTCCAATTGTACAGATTTATTTTACAGAATTCCAAGTCTACACATTCCCAATACTACAGATTTACAAACCTACAGAATCCCAATACTTTAATATTCCAACATTACGGTTGCCCATGTCTACAGATTTTCAATATTACTGATTGATTCCTATGTCTACAGATTCCATATTCTCTAGATTTCACGTCTGCTGATTCCCAACTGTAATGCTTTTTTCAACACACTTGTTTGTAAGTCGTAACGTAGGTCTTATTGAACCGCTTTTAGGCTTATAATCCTAGGTATTACTAGCTGTGTGTTTTTTCATTAAATTATATTCTTCGCATCGTCGATCCCACAGTGTCTGAAGACAAAAGTCTTCAATCAGTGCTTCCTACCCGTCATGACGTACGGAGCCGAAACGTGGACACTGACGGTACGGCTGGTCCACAAGTTCAAGGTCGCTCAACGAGCTATGGAAAGGGCAATGCTCGGCGTCTCTTTGCGGGATCGAATCAGATATGAGGTTATCCGGCAGAGAACCAAAGTGATCGACTTAGCCCACCGTGTTAGCAAGCTGAAGTGGCAATGGGCTGGCCTTATTATCCGTAGAACCGACTGGCTAAACGAATTCTTGAGTGCAGATCGCTTCTCGGCAAGCGTAGTGTAGGACGCCCTCAGACAAGGTGCAGCGACGATTTGCGTAGGATGGCAGGCAGGAGCTGGATGCGAGCAGCCAAAGATCGAAAACGGTGGCGTGAAATTGGGGAGGCCTATGTCCAGCAGTAGACAGCGATAGGCTGCTGATGATGATGGATTTTTTTCATTATTTACGTTAGGCCACCATATGAGGTTTAATGACTGTCTATTAACTGATTCTATTAATTTCAGTGTTTGCATTTGCAATTGATGATTTTTGTGCTTCTTGAATAAGATTAAGATATTTTTAGAGGAAAAAGGTGGAAGCTTTTTAAAAAATTGGCATTTGAAAAAATTTGCTGTCGCTTTGCACGGCTTAGAAATAGACAACTGCAGCTTCGCTTCATAATACCTACGTAAAATTGGCGAAAACATGGTTTTGTGTTCCCTGTTTCCTCCTCCAAAAATAGACCAATTTGTAACAATTTTTTTTAAGAAAGGTATTTCTCATGTCGGTATGTTTCCTCTTTTTGGACGATTTTATATTTAAAAAAAAATCGTGTGTTTATACACCGATGTATGATTAGCAGTGTGGGCGATGATGGTACTATAAAGAGGTTGTAAAGCTGGGTACCTGTAGTATTTGAAATCATCATATATAATCTGCAGTACGTATTGGGAATTCGTAGTATTGTAGCATTTAAAATTCGTATTATTGGCAATATGTACAATCAGGAATGCATACTATTGACAATATTTGAAGTATTATCTCTTATCTGTATTATTAGGAATCTGTAGTATTGGGAATCTGTAGACGATTCGATCCAGGCCTACTACCGCGTTTTTCGCGGTAGGGCCGCTGTGCGAGTTAATAAAATATTTTTCGTACACGATAATAATTATGAGAATTTCCGCATAAAATGCAATCTATAACTTTGTTTCATGTTTATTTTTTTAATAATAAACTTGTCCTAAACAATATCTAAGTTTTTAATATCTTCTCATCCTTATATGTATGAACGTACAGGGTAACAATTTGACCTTGACGCCGGCGTGGCGCCGCCACGCCGGCAAAATTTTGCGGCGCGCCGCCGCCGGCGATTTCTGTGCCGGCGCACACCTCTACTTCTAGGTACACCCAATAAGCTTAACTCTCACAAAAAAGTTAACTTCCATGTCAGCTTTGTAACGACAATTTTATTAAGTATGAAATATTTACATAAATCCACTTTATTTATGTTTTTATATTGCATAAACGCGTATTATTTCTGGATTAAATGATTAAAAAAAATTGTTGATATTTAATACTTAATTGTCGTTACAAAACTGACATCGAAGTTAACTTTTTTTGTGAGAGTTAAGCTAATTAAGTGTCCCTAGAAGTGAAAATGCGCAAATAATTGATTTTTTTCTATTTAAGTAATATATTTCGTAAAAAGTTTGTTCCACGCTTCAAAAGTTTAATCTTACAAAGAGATTGAAATAAGAATTATAACTGACGTAAGTCTCAAACATATTGAAATATTTAGGTCGAGCAATTATCGGCTTAAATTACGTGAACAACCCGTTTCACAAAATATTTGGGCATTTCACTTCTAGGGACACCCAATTAGCTTAACTCTCACAAAAAAGTTAACTTCCATGTCAGTTTTGTAACGACAAATTAAGCATGAAATATTTACGTAAATCCACTTTATTCATGTTTTTATATTGCATAAACGCGTATTCTTTCTGGATTAAATGATAAAAAATATTTTTGTTAATATTTAATGCTTACTTGTCGTTACAAAACTGACATCGAAGTTAACTTTTTTGTGAGAGTTGAGCTAATTGGGTGTCCCTAGAAGTGATAATGCCGATTTACATTAAAGTAATAGTACATTGTGCGTCAAGGGAAGTAAGTACGGAATTACTAACGAGAGTGTTAGAAGTCCGACGCCGTTAGGCAGAGGGCTTTTATGACTCGAGTTAGTATTCCGCTTATCGACCGTGATGCATACAATGCTTTTCATCACACTTGCCGACAAAAAAAATAAGTTTTAAGAAATAACATTATTAAATGACGTACTGACATTTCTATGACTCCCTAGGGAATTTCACTTTTCTATTACTCCCGCTGCGCGCGCAAACAATGGCGCGCTCAGGCAGCAAGTGTGATGAAAATGAAAATAATAATTATACTCATTAGACCAAGTATAATCGGGGATTGATTGATTGTCTGTAAAAAGGCGGTTAATTAATTTTTTCTAACTCTGCACCAACATTTTTTGAATTTTCTACTGCTAACAATTGTTGAAGCCAATACTCGATAGTATTGGCTATACCCTGTCCAACATTTAATTGATAGTTGCATTTACCTCAGTCGACCTTATCAAGTTCGACCACGAATCATAGACAAGGTCTGTGATCAATATTGACTTCTATGCCAATAAACATACATACGTAATAAAAATAACCCTATTCCTACTAGCATAAAAAAATCAAGTTCTTACTCCTTTGCCAGTGGCATAGAAATACGACCATTTTTCGTCACTAGTGTTGTGTCGCCGGCATAGGAATCCAATCTTTTCCGTCACACATGCGTGTCAATGGCATAGGAGTTATATGAGATAAGTTCATAGTATTAGCACTTAGTGAACCCGTACTGGAAGCGAATCTGTTATAATGGGTAATATTATATAAGGTCGTAATCCATAAAATAGGATAAAATTTAACAATATAACACTACTATTATGGTAGGTGTGTACTAAAATAATAATATGGAAATGCATAACATGATCCGAACATATGAAAAATAATTAAAAAGCAGGGAACACTAAAGAATGAAACCATTTTCCTGAAAATAGAAAACTTTATTATTAATATGTACTTGCACCATCCTAAAAGAATAAAAATATCAGTCCAATTATAACAACAATACTCCATAAAAAATACTTAATACATAAGGAAAGATTCGGCAAGTTTTTTTAAATGTTACTGACATAATAAATCAGGAATGTTTTTGCATCACAATATTACATTAATGTAGAAAACACTGCATTGAAAATAAGACTAAGCTATTATGTACTCTTAAAATTATGCCCGTTTCTTAAATAATGAACCGTGGAATCACTGTCGGCAATAGCCGACATTGCAGTCGTGCAAACGACGGCTACAGCCGACAGATTCACTAATACGATAGGCTCTTACCCCGTATCCCGCAAAGATTCGATTCGTTTAAATAATGCGATCGTGTGGAGTTAGTGATATCTTATTCCTTCAGTGTTTGGCGTTCAAAAGACAAACAAAAACGAAATAAGTCCAAAATTGATTTTTAATGTTGAAATGCCAACGTACGTATTAATCAACAAATTCTGATATCTTTTGTGAATAACTTCGCCTTGAGGATGTAAAAGTAGTCTTAAAATGCACTTTCAACTTTTGAACGATATTCAAGCTGGGTTTTAGGCTTTGTTTGTGTGACTATCGATGGAAAAGTCGAT
>JALPQI010027367.1:0-14818 GCA_025490895.1 Thaumatotibia leucotreta
TATTTCTTTTAAAATAAGATTCAGGCAAAAAAAACCTATGCGCTATGTATGTAATTAATAATTATCTTGAATGCTTAGGTACTTCATATATACATATCTACATATTATGTACGTGGCATTGTTTATTTTAAATAAGTAAAGCTCGATCCTGTCATAATTTATACTTAGATTCTTACATCATTATCAACTATCAAGGTATACAACTCCCTCGTGATTACTATAATGTCTTTAATAAATATACTGGCTACGTTTCTAAAGGTGTTTATATAATTACTTACAAGTACTGAGATTCGCTTAATTAAAATCACAATAAACACTTATAAAAAAACCTGGCTACTGGTCACTTCACGAATCTTTTTTTCGGAATAAATCGTGAAGTACATAATTACTGCTTATTTTTCTATGACATATCGTGTTTACTTATTCTGTAAATAGCGTGACTACATGCATATGTATGAACGTTATATTATAGCTAACAGTCGCAAAGATACGAAAAATGTAAAAGGTCGTTCCCGTTAAAATTATCCACTTTCATAATAATTTATATTCACCTAGTAGAGAATGGTTAAATTAAGCAGAATCATACAAATTGAGTACTATCAAACCACCTAACTATACACCGTGGGCTGCTTAAACCCGATCGATTTGAACTGTGTATTCCTGACCACATTTAAAAACTATAATGCCATATAAACTTTTCTGGAAAAAAGTGAGAAATAAAACCTTAAAATTTTTGTAAAAAAAAACGTTAACTCTCATTTTAAGTGCCAGTTTTATGAATACAATATAGAAATAAATAAAAAAATTTTTTTCGCCCAAAAATTACAAAACTTATATACTTAATTAGTTTTTGTTTGTTTTTACATCAAAAATGCGTGGTTAAAATCTTTCGGGTTATAAGAGCCCACGGTGTATAATAGTCCAATCCAAAGCTCCCAACAATGGTCCAAACTTATGAGAATATCTTCCATATGAAGGGTCCACGGAAAAACATGTCCAGTGCTAAAAAAACAGGGCAAATTCACATTACTATTGCAAGTAAGGTGGTTTTTCCTTCTGTAATTTGAATTGACTAGACATGTTCTTTCCGTGGACCCTTCATATGGTGTAATTGTTATATATATGTACCTATTAAGCGTGCTATTCATAGGCAAAAACTCCTCATTAATAATATAAAAACGTGGACATAGCCAAAAATAAGTTTGCGACTGATGCTTATTTAGGAGTAGAAATTGTGGACCATAGGTGGATGATGTCTGAGCGTTTCAACCGCCTATTTTTGGTGGCATCATTTTTGCCGAAGTTTCTATTCGATACAATGTGCTACTTTGTCATTTGGAGGAGGCGCGGTACCTTACACAAATGACGAATAATATTGAGACGTTAAGAAATAAGGCAAAAATAAAGCCACCAAAATTAGGCGGTTGAAACGCTCAGATATTCACCCAGTTGCAGTATTGGAGCATAGTTGGGTGGTTTTACGGTAAATGTTTACTACAAACACAGACAACATTGTCTGTGACTACAAACCAACCCTGTTCGGTTATTTTAAAAATTAAGTACGAAATGGAAAAATACGATATCTAATGATTATTTAGTTGGTATCGTTAACCTTCAACCTATTTGTTAATTCAACGCAAGTATGAACTTACTTATATTTCTACTTTTAGAAACCACAATCGATCAAGCTAACGGTGTGCTTACCATGAGCTGCCATCGCGTTATTAACGCGGACTTACTTTTTGGACGTAATTATGCAAAAGGGAACCACCTTACATGAATTTTTCATACTAATTAACACCTTAAATGAAAAACGAATTAAGCCAATCTTTAAAATTACAAATTCGTGTGGATTGGTTCCTTATTGCAGAATTACATCCTTTTATTAAGCAAAATGTATTAATTCCTTTTATTAAGTAAAAGTAGGAACTTATTTATATTTCTACTTTTAGAAACCACGATCGATCAAGCTACAGTAACGTTGTGCTTACCATGAACTGCTACCTCGTTATTAACGCGGACTTACTTTTTGGACGTAATAATTATGCAAAAGGGAACCACCTCACATGTATTTTTCATACTAATTAACACCTTAAATGAAAAACGAATTAAACCAATCTTTAAAATTACGAATTTGTGAGGATTGTTTTTTTTATTACAGAACTACGTCTTTTATTCATTCCTCTCGTAGTCAAAGTAAGTAACACAACTTTGACTGCAACTTTAAATGCTTCCACGAACCAAACTATTAAGGTGCATTTAGACCAAAATTTGCTCATCCTATCCCCCACTCTACGAAATTCGTTCAATAGTGATCAAATAGTGTCCGTTCCATAATGCGTCCGTTTCATCACATTTCACTACTCGCGTATTGGTGCGAGCGAGCCGGATAGAAAGTAAGTCTGTGTTATTAACGCGGTGGCAACTCATGGTACGGCTACGGAGTAAGGAATCATGATATAATTAATGTAGGTAACTACATACATAAAACGAACGAGCGTTTAAGCTAAATGATTTCTTTTCACGGAAAATAGCTTTGTGTGTAGTTTAAATTATAGGGTATAAAAGCTGCGTGGGTTTTCCATTATCAACTGAGCTGAGACTGAGTCACTGATTTCTAATAATGTATGGAAATCCTAGACCATTATGTCTATTATAGTAGGTAATGTAAGGTAAGGTAAGGTAAAATAAAAGAAAATAAATAAAATAAGGTGGGGTAAGATGAAACAGTTTTTTAACACGTTCTATGCGACTATGCGGTAGCGGGTCTTTCGACCGCTTACAAGGTATGGTTAATTAAAAGTTAAGTTAATTGCCGCAGCGAAGGTGTTAATGGGGTAATGCAAAAGTCGTTCTTCTGGCACAGTGTATAGGTAGCATTTTGTCTTACCCCATTAAAAAACCGTTTCATTTTACCCCACCTTATCTTACTACAAAAATACCTCTTCAAAAGAGGAGTGTACAAGTTCTTATTGGGTCGGCAACGCGCATGTGACACCCCTGGGGTTGCAAGCGCCCATAGGCTACGGTGACTGCTTTCCATCAGGCGGGCCGTATGCTTGTTTGCCACCGACGTGGTATAAAAAAAAAAAAAAACCTATACAGGGTGGTCCAAACCTTGACGTCAAAAAATTTTTTTTAGATTCCTCACGTCATGAGCTATCAGAATATACCCCATGTATGTTAGCCGATTTTTTGTAGTTTTCGAGTTATGAATTTTTGAAATAATTTTTTTGAGAAATTCTGGAAGAAAGAAATTTATTAACAAAAAAAAAACTTTTGGGTTTTTTAACTAGTTCCTTTTTGTAAAAGTATTACTAAAAATAAAGCATTTACTGACAAAAAAAATTGCGTCCTCACTTTGATACAAGTAGGATAAAAAAATACCAAATTCAAAATTTTACGCTAAAACGCATCAAAATAGCATTAATGTACGTAAATAAAAAAATAAAACATATCCCAATTAATTTTCGTATTCTAAAGACCGCCCTAGACCTTGAGCCTTCGTAAAAGCAAAAAAAAGTGATGAGGATTTTTCGGAGTGGTCGGTCAAATAAACTTAAAAAAGCTTAAAATTTTAAAGTAGTAAAAAATTACTTGAATAACTACACAAATTGAGTTTTCGTGGTATTTTCTGTCTTTGTTTATTGATAAGAACAACAAAACAGACGAAATTTTACTTTATTTTTAAATAAAAAATTTTGAAGCTTTTTTTTAAATTTATTTGACCGACTACTTCGAAAAATCCTCATCATTAAGTATCACTTTTTTTTTGCTTTTACGAAGGTTAAAGGTCTAGGGCAGTCTTTAGATTGCCAAACATCCTTGGGATATGTTTTATTTTTTTTTATTTACGTACATTAATGCTATTTTAATGCGTTTTTAACGTAAAATGTTGAATTTGGTATTTTTTATCCTACTTGTATCAAAGTGAGGACGCTAATTTTTTTGTCAGTAAATGCCTTATTCGTAGTAATACTTTTACAAAAATAAACTAGTTAAAAAACCCAAAAGTTTTTTTTTTATTAATAAATTTCTTCATTCCAGAATTTCTCAAAAATTCTTTTTTCAAAAATTCATAACTCGAAAACTACAAAAAATCGGCTAACATACATGGGGTATATTCTGATAGCTCATGACGTGAGGAATCTAAAAAAAATTTTTTGACGTCAAGGTTTGGACCACCCTGTATAATATAAACATGTCAAATAAAATAAACATACGAAAAATACAAGTTAATTGAAATCTTTTTAATTTACCAACATTTTTAACACATTAAACTGGCCTGTGGTGACGACAGCATGAATACATTTGTCACCACCCCAGCTCTTCCCGTGGGTGTCGCAAGAGTTGATAAAGGGATCAATGAAGAGTCAATGAATTGACTATTCGTGGACAGAAAATTGACGATGGGTAGCAGCGTCATGACACATTACTGCGATCGCCAATCCGCTTGCCCAGCGTGCCGATTATGGGCATTTACGTCCTAACACGTCTATACACATACCCCCTTATTCATAATTCATAAACGTTTGTTAACTTAACAAGCCGCTAATAATTGTTTGTCCCTTTCGGTCTTAACAAAGTGTCCATAAGAGCAAAACGGACAAACATTTATTAGCGGCTTGTTAAATTAACAAACGTTTATGAATAAGAGGGATAGTTAGATATTATTGTAGCAATGGAGAACTATCCTATCGATCCAAGTAATTATACTTATACACCTATGAAGATGTAGGTATGTAGTACACAAGAAAACATTAGTAGTGCGTGACTATTGACATTTTAGATTTGACCTGCAAATCAGTCCGTGACCCTACGCCCACTCATTTCTTTTGTATACCTCTAATAGGAGTAAGAATTGATTTAGTTGAAGCCAATGGATCATTGAGCCCAGTTTTTATCACGCCAACACCACATTCATCTACATGTCCAGGTGCATAAAATATTCATCATAAGAAGCTGCTAGGCTACCCATTTGGGTTGGAGAGTAAAAAATGGACAGTGATGAGAAGGCAGTGTGAGAAAAACGAGAGATTCTATGACAAACAACAATATTTGAAAGATGGTTAACTTATACAATAGAAACAAAATGTCTCACCACATTATTTAATTCTGTATTTTTTTCTATTAGATAGCTTTGGAAAAAAAAATGTATCAATCATATAAACTTGTTGATTTCACGGGTCCATTGCAAAAAAATGCACGTAGTTAGAGCCTTATTATCGGCCGTCGTCACCACCCCAACTCCTCCTGCGGGTGTCGTAAGAGTCGACTAAGGGATTGAAGTGTCACTGACCATTATTTGATAAAAGATTGATGATGGGCAGCAGCGTCATTGTAGTGGACACATAATACTGCGATCGCCAATCCGCTTGCCCAGCGTGGCGATTATAGGTATTTACCTCCTAATGCGTCTATCCGCATAGTTAATAGGAGAGGCCTACGTCCAGCAGTTTTTATTTATTTATAATTATGTGGTATACGCTCACCAACAACCTTCGGCAGTAGTAACGACCCTTTTCAGGTCCGAAAGTTACTATATATTTAACTTTATAACACAAAAATTAGGACGTTAAATATTGTTTCCATTAAATTCAAATTCATAAATATTTTATTTCGACTAACAAGGATCATATGTATTAAAGTTAGTAACAATTTCTTTGCCTAAAGTTAGCAAATGTCACAACTAGCAAATATAAAATACTAATAACATAAAATACTGACGACAGCACTTAGTACTTAGTAAGGCTTGGCTGTCAGTACATGGATCATATCCCACAATGTCGTAACAGATGTGCTTACCATAGAAAAAATCAACTGCGAAAGACTCTGGTTGTCACGGGATTCGAACCCGCTTCCTCTGGATTGCCGGTTCAACGTGCTTCCAATTACACCAGACTACCGAATTAGCGAATTTAGTCAATGGTATTGTGAAGCTAATCACTAGCGACATCTGTACGTAGTGTTTCGAAGGTACAACAACCTTAAGCCACTCAAAGACGTGTGTCTACCACAATCGTTCGCAAACTCGACAACTCTCCGTTGCGTTGAATTTGCTATAGAGGGCGCTGTAATCAATTCATGATTACAGCGCTCGTTCAAAAAAAAAATCATGGATCATATGACAATGGTTCACATACTGACAATCAAACCTCTCCACAAATGCCCTCAGGATACCATTGGAGCTAGCCCGCACCCTGTGCGCCAGAGACGTGCAGCGTTTTCTCATAATTGCATGGAAACAGTCAACTCTGGCATCCGCGAACGTCCCTGACGCACTACAGAAAGGCCTTTAAGTTTTAACTATGTATTTTTTTTTTACAAAAAAAATGGAAAAACTGCAACAGGGAACTCATGCTCCCGACCTTGGCCTATTATATTTACATTTAATAACAGCTTGTGGCGAGCTGACGGTTGAAATTGAAATTGAAATTTATTTGCAAATAACATACACAGTTGTTAATATATATACATGTCAGTGGAAATCAATTACATGAAGGTATGCTACACCATAATATGGCATGCAAAATCTTAACCTAGTATTTAAAAGTAATGTCACAAATCATTCGTACAATCTATCAAAATATTCATGCAAATTATAAAATGGTCGAGCAATCAAGTACAACTTCAGTTTTCTTGAAAATTCGTTGATATCATTACATTGCCGGATGTCCGCATTTAAGAAATTATAAATTTTAATACCATTGTATTCTAAACTATTTTTAAAATGGGTGAGTGGCGACACCGCGGACCCCTATTCCAGAGGGCCCTTTTATATGGCCCTCACCTCTGTGCTTGCCTTGACCGGCCGGCCAGAGTGGATTCGCAAGAGCGGGACCTATGCTCCAGGTTGGAAGTGTAAAATGTCATAACGCCGGCGGCCCTTGAACGGATTACCGGGATCTGGCTACCGCAGTCTCACCTCTCGACAACCTCGAAGCCGCTCTGAAGTGTTGCGCTATTGTCGCACTGTGCGTGCGGCCGTTTGTAGGGCCCACTAAATGAGTTGGCGAGTCACCACCTGCCTTTTTACAATTTTGAGACTGATTGTCACGGCAGGTGTCCGCTAGTCTCCTCCCATAACCCAGTATCCAGTCCATCCAATATACCAACCATAGCCCATGACCTTAGTTTCCATCGCAGTCACAGTGCTGCACTGCAATAGTCTTTGCACCTGGCGGGGACCATCTCCGGACGTATCATATTGTGCGGTCGGGGATGGTATCCGCCACGTGTATCCTTTGCTTTATATTAATTGTCTTAAAGGGCCTCTGCGCTGTTGGCTTCGGCCCCACGCATGCCTCCCAAAGGCCCGGGACCCCATGGTCCCGAGATATGGCAAAGACATACAATAATAATAATAATAATAAAATGTTTATAAAACACCTAGCCTAAGAGAAAAGATCAATAAAGGAAATAATAATAAGTACTGCAACTGATGAGCATCTGAGGAGGACTTTGGAAGAGGCGATTATGGCATATCGCTCCACACCCAACTCTAGGCCACGGTTACCACGCTTGCCCATGAATAGACGCAATCTAGCGTTAATGGGAGCCCTAAACGCTTTACTGGAGCCGTATATACAGTCCAGTAAAGATTTAGACGATACGCACTCGATCATGTACTGCGGGGCCATTGCGGCGTGCCGTGTTGCTCGAGTCAAGTTCCCGGACGCTGACCGTGCACCTAGGACCGCCGGAGGTGTCCCCGCATGGCAAGTGCGGATCGAGCGTCGTATCGAATCGTTTAGGGCCCTCATTGCAAAGCTGATCTGCTTCAGGGGGGGCAATAACCGCCCCCGAGTAATGCGCTTTGTGAACCAGGCGTTCGCAGGAACGGGCATTATGCCCTGCGACTACATGGCCAACCTCACAGAGCGCATTGACTTTCTGAAGCAGAAAGCTTATGCATGGGCAAGCCGTATCCGCCGCTACAGAGAGCGTGTGGATCGATTTCAACAAAACCGTCTCTTCCAAAGTGACCAAAGGAAGTTATACCGAAGGTGGGAGGAAACCGATCATCATTTGTCCGACGCGCATCTGCCGGATGCTACTGCCATGACTGATTTCTGGCGTAGCATCTGGTCGGCGCCCGTTGGACACATGGAGGGCGATTGGATGAACGTTGTTGAACGTGAGTGCGAGAGCATCGAACCTATGGAGGCAGTTGCCATCAGCCCCGATGACGTAAGTTGTGCCATCCGACCTGCCCAGAACTGGAAAAGTCCTGGACCGGACGGATTGCACAATTTCTGGATAAAATGGTTTCGGTGCTCGCACTCGCGATTAGCAGCGCAATTCCAACAAGCCCTTGAGCTTGGTTCCCTGCCTCCTTCCTTAACAACAGGTGTAACCTTCCTGCTCTACAAGTCCGGTAGTACCACGGAACCGAAAAACTACCGACCCATCACGTGCTTGCCTACACTCTACAAGCTCCTTACATCCATTTTGAGAGCAAAAATTAACACTCACATTGTTGCGAACAATGTTCTGGCCTCTGCTCAAAATGGATGTAGGGTTGGGTCCCGTGGTACTAAAGAGCTCCTCCTCATCGACATGACCATTTGCCAGCAAGTCCGGCGTAACAAAGGGGCCCTCTCCGCCGCTTGGATTGACTACAAGAAGGCCTATGATTCGGTGCCTCACTCATGGTTGAAACGGGTCTTGGAGCTGTATAAAATTAACACAGCTTTAACACGTTCATTGCGGCAGTCCATTTCGTGTACTTTACATTGGAGCTGTATCAGGTACATTAGACCTGTTTATGAACTTTTCGTTGTAGCGTCATAGGGTCGTATGGATCTGTTCGAGGTGCATGTCTTTAAGTGTAATTTACTGGCTAGTAGTAATGATTCCGTTCTTTTATTTTGTTCTAATACACTTTCGATGAGCACATCAACATATAACTTCAGCCGTTTCTAGATCTAAGAATTAGAAGATTATTAAATCTGCAAAATAATTTGTCAGATCCATTCGACCCTATATCCGCACTGAATGATTAACTTATCGATAAAAGTTTAGGGCTGTGAAACTAAAATATCGATAAACTGAACGATAAAAAATCAACGATGTTAAACAAAACTTAATATAAAGTTGAATTAAAAACTAATTAAAATTAAATATATGTTATTATTTGTACTCACTTTACTACGCAGTCGATAAACTGGTTTCAAAGGCGCAGGTCTATGTGGTGGTCTGGTATCAACATCTGCATAATTTCTTCGACGTTTGACGGTATTTTATAACGTCCCCAATGGACATTAAAAGCATTCGTCTGGATCGCTTTATGATAAGACCCAAACACAGCTAACCCACGGAACAACTGTTAAATAATGTTTATTGCACTCGAGATTGCACGTTTTTTTCACGTAGTACCCACAAAATGTCGACTATTGTTTTCACTGACTGCACCTAAGGGCGGCACTAGTCAAACTAATCATAATCCTGGTGCGTTTAGCAGGTCATCGGGTATCAGGTCGAAAGGACCTGATATCCGCACTAGGTGAAAAAAAAATCTTTTCTGTCGGTATCGGATACAATCGACCTGATACAATTTTATTGTACCGATGGAATATATTCGAAGAGACAATTCCAAAAATATATTTGTGTCATTTCTACTCCTTTGCAAATAGAAGATACATGTCCCGCACCAGCGGCAGGAACAGTATTTTTAGTGCCGCCCCGCGGGATAGTTTATCATCGGATCTTTAAGGCCTGATACAGCAATGAACGTGTTAAGATCCTTTCTCGGCGCGTGTATGGGGCAGTGGACTACAGTTCTTCGTCAACCAGGAGGCGGAGATGACCCCTCTGGCCCGCAGGACTTCATAAGGATCGAGCGAGGAATATTTCAGGGTGACAGTCTGAGTCCCTTATGGTACTGCCTAGCTCTGAATCCCCTCAGCACACTGCTGAAGGATTCGGGACTAGGTTGCCGGCTTCGGAGAGAGGGTGAAGTCATTTCTCACCTTCTGTATATGGATGACCTCAAATTATTTGCACCAAATAGCCAAGACTTGTTGGAGCTACTGCGAACCACAGAAGTTTTCAGTAGTGCCATCAATATGGAGTTTGGTGTCGATAAGTGTGCGGTTATGCATGTGCAGCGGGGGAAAGTAGTAAATTCAACAAATTTACAGCTTTCTGAGACAACGTCGTTCAGATCTATCTCGGAAGCAGAAACCTATAAATACCTTGGTATGTCACAGTCTTTGGGTATTGAAGATATGGGAATTAGACAGGCGGTGAAGGAGCGCTTTTTCAGCCGGCTCACAAAAGTACTTAACAGTCTTTTGTCAGGAGGCAACAAAGTGCGCGCCTTCAACGCCTGGGTAATGCCCATACTCACATACTCCTTTGGCGTACTAAGGTGGACTCAGACCGAGCTGGACGCCCTGGATCGAAGGGTCCGTACACTGCTCACCACACATCGAATGCTACACCCGCGCTCATCAGTTATGAGATTGTACATCCCGCGGAGGTGTGGCGGTCGCGGCTTCTTAAATGCCAAAAACCTCCACAACCACGAGGTGTACAATCTTAGAAACTATTTTCTTAACAATGAGTGCGGGATGCATCGAGATGTGGTGGCAGTAGACCCGAACCTCACGCCGCTCTCCTTGGCAAAAGAGAACTGGCGCAAACCTGTGGTACTAAGCACCGAGGACCGCAAGGCGGTATGGAAGAGCAAGGAGCTACACGGGCGGTTCTACAAGGCCCTCACGGGACCTGACGTAGATCTGCTCGCGTCGGTGAACTGGCTACGATTCGGGGACCTCTTCGGAGAAACCGAGGGTTTTGCCTGTGCAATTGCTGACGAGGTTATCATGACGAATAACTACCGGAAATATATCCTGAAGGACGGTACGGTCGACATTTGTCGGGCATGCCGCCGTCCCGGTGAGTCACTCAGGCATATTATTTCCGGTTGTTCTCAGATTGCTAACACCGAGTACTTGCACAGACATAACCTCGTAGCCAGTATTATACACCAGCAGCTTGCTCTTCAATACGGCCTTGTGGACGTCGAAGTGCCATACTACAAGTACACAACTGCACCAGTTCTCGAAAATGGTCGTGCCACGCTCTATTGGGATCGACCTATCATCACGGACAGGACTATTGTAGCCAATAAGCCTGATATCGTGCTGGTAGATCGATCGCAGCGCCGGGCTGTGCTCGTCGACGTCACCATCCCCCATGATGAGAATCTCGTGAAGGCCGAGAAGGACAAGTCCAGTAAGTACCTAGACTTGGCCCACGAGATAACCGCCATGTGGGATGTTGACTCGACGATCATAGTCCCGATAGTCGTTACAGCGAACGGTTTAATAGCGAAGAGTCTCGACCAACATCTTAAGAGTCTCTCGCTAGATGGCTGGGTCAAGGGTCAGATGCAGAAGGCGGTAATCCTGGACACGGCGCGGATAGTCCGTCGGTTCCTCTCTCTGCGACCTTAACCACCGGCAGCTTGGGCCCGCCCCGTTGTCGGCGGCACCCTAGGTTAGGTTTTAAAATGTGTTTATATTTTATATTGTTTTTGTATGTTGTATTGTATTTTACTTTTATAACCATATTATAACAACCTAGCCTAAGAAAATATTGAAATAAAGAGATAATAATAAAGTTTATTTGCCAAACATTATGTACATTTTAAGGTGTTTACATGATATTAGTCTCAATAATGATTGATACCTTATAAAAGTAGGCATGCAAAAGTATCATTTAGAATTTGTCTAAAAAAATTAAATAAAATTAAGGTTAACTGGATAGACGCGAGAATTACAACACGTCTATCATTTCAACATACATTTATTATTTACTTTACATTTCCAGTTCGCCGGATTGCTAATCATCATCATCCTCCTGGAGCTGTCGGTGGGGATCGCGGCGGCAGCGCTGCGCCCTCAGATCGAGGAGTCCATGAAGGCCAATCTGCGCAAGTCCTTCATCAACAACAAGTCGCTGCGTGAGGAGGATAACGACTATCGCGTCTTCTGGGATCGGATTCAGTCTAACGTAAGTGTTTTTCACATTAAGGTGCGTTCAAACTAAAAGAGCATTCGCTGTTCTAACCTCCCACTCTACGAAATTCGATCGGTACACAAAACGTGATTGGTTGATTTCGTAGAACGGGCGCTAGAACAGCGAACGCTGTTTTGGTTTAAACGCACCTTTGGTCGATATCTAGCAAAAATGATATTCAGTTATACACCGTTGGCTCTTAATTATAACCTGAAAGATTTTAACCACGCATTTTTGATGTAAAAACGAACAAAACATTTAATGTGTTTTGTAATTTTAGGCGAAAACATTTTTTTTTACTATTTTTGAATGCATTTTAACATAAAAAGTAAATGTTATAAACGTTCCGGGCACTTAAAATGAGTTTTAACGTTCTTTTTTACCAAAAACTATATACATCGTTTTTTTTCTCACTTTTTGACATCTATTAATGCGGTAGTGAGACCATTCTCCATAATGGCACCAACGCCGTTAAAATGACCTTTTGTACTGAGTAACAATAAGAAAATATGTTTTTTATTGGTAATAAATAACTCTTAAACTAGGCGATATCCAGAAAAGTTTATATGGGATTATAGTTTCTAAATGTTGTCTGGAACAGACTGTTAAAATCGGTCGGGTTTAAACAGCCCACGGTGTATAGCTTCTGTATTTATATTCCCATTCATAGAGATAATCAAAATAATGTATATTCAATTTAGGCACGTTACATTTACACGCATGAATGTCAGTATTTGAAATATTACCCTAAAAACTATTCGTCATATTTTTGATTATACGTTAATCTAGATTTACCATCTAACTAATGTTGTCTACAAAAGCAATAGCAACAAAGCATTTGTAATCTTTTTATAAGGTTTTATCTTCCCTTTGTAACGGTAGTCTAACCAATGTTGAATTGCGTGACAACGCAACAGGTGCGTCTACTTCATCCGATTGCGTCTTTATCTTTATGTATTTACAAGCTTCTTTCCTGGCCCCTATTTCACCTTAATGACAGCTGCGACAATTGTAAAATATACTACTACCGCTTACTATTTAGTCCATGTACATGTTTGCTACCAACATAGAATTATTAATAAAACGTTTTTACATCGTTAATAAACTACTCTTTATTTTCCGAAGATGGTGACATTTGTCACAAGGTTTAGAAGGTATTTCGTTAATTCTTGACATGAGGTTCAGCCTCTATCGGAAGTTCGCTACAATAATATCGTGTTTCTAGAGACAATTGTAATTTTACTCCGCAAAAAAAGCTGCGAACTGCTGACTTATAAATATTTTGCAATGCATTTTATTTATTTATTTATTTCTTTATTGCACGAATAAAATAGTACAAAGGGCGGACTTAATGCCAGATGGCATTCTCTACCAGTCAACCATCAGGCCAAACAGAAAAAAGCTGTGGTGCTGTGGTATGGTGGTTATATTGGTGGTAAACAAAACACACGGTCCGTCCGATAATAAGCGGTAACTATAGCCTATAGATACCGGCAATAAGAAAAACGGTAGTTTTCACAATTGTAGCACCGGTCACCATGGTAAATTAGGGCCAGACCAGGTGCATGTGACTCGATTCGATTATTCGAAAAAACATTATGTATCACTAGTTGAAGAATAATTTTAACCCTTAAATTGGCATATTTAAAATAAATGGTGCGTTCTAGCCTTCTCGTCTCGCCATAGCGTAGAGCATTTTGTCTAAAAATACAAAAAGGGGGTCGAAGACTATGTTCATTGTGATGAACATTGCCAAAGGGTTTTGAATTTTGAATATAAATAAATAAATATCTTGGGACATCTTACACAAATCAACTAAGTCCCACGGTAAGCTCAATTAAGGCTTATGATGTGGGTACCAGGGGACGATATATAATAGATAGATATATATAGACACTTAAAATACATACACAGCACACAGCCATGACCAAGGAACAAAATATTTGTGATAAACAGCTACAGCTTCGTAGTCAGGGTCACTACCAATTAGGCTACGGAGGCTGACAATGTTATTGTATTTATGACTTCCCTTTCAGCTCCAATGCTGCGGCATCACCGGCCCCGAGAACTACCGCGCTAACGACCGCAACCAAGCCGGGATCAACCCCACCTACAGCTGCTGCCCCCCTGACAACTCCGACAAGTCTGCTGAAATCAAACGCTCCGACTGCCTCACCAACGAGGTCTATTACAAGGAGGGCTGTGAGGATAAAGTTCTCAGTACCATCCACAGCGGCGGGCTGACTGTTATCGTTTGCGGTATCCTCTTCTGCTTTATAGAGGTAAATATCATCTGATTTACAGTATTCACATATCTCCATAGGTCTAAGGTTCCAGGGGCTACAAAGCTGACAGTTCCTACTATCCTGGTACTTTTGATAAGTGTGCCGAAATAAAACGCTCAAACTGCCTCACCAACGAAGTCTATTACAAGGAAGGCTGCGAGGATAAAGTTCTCAGTACCATCCACAGCGGCGGGCTGACTGTTATCGTTTGCGGTATCCTCTTCTGCTTTATACAGGTAAATATAATCTGATTTACAGTATTCACATATCTCGACAGGTCTAAGGTTCCAGGGGCTACAAAGCTGACAGTTCCTGCTATCCTGGTAGCTTTTGATAAGTTTGCTAAAATTAAACGCTCAAACTGCCTCACCAATGAGGTCTATTACAAGGAGGGCTGTGAGGACAAGGTTCTCAGTACCATCCACAGCGGAGGGCTATCCTCTTCTGCTTTATAGAGGTGAGCATCATTTGATTTACAGTATTCAGATATCTCGATAAGTCTAAGG
>JALPQI010027368.1:0-17423 GCA_025490895.1 Thaumatotibia leucotreta
TACAACAATTGTCGGAGTCCTTGCGTGAAATAGAACACCAAAATAACCCAACCACAACGTACAAGACTTACTCAAAATGTGGTTAATTTATTCTACAGCCATGGAACTGAACTACTCAGCTATTTTATGTGTGTTTATGCAAAATGCTTTTAGCATGAAAATACAGATAATCTTTGGAGTATTTTACGAATTAACGTGTGGGCAGAGTGTGAAGCTTAATTCGTTTTTAGCTTATTTAACATTTCTTCTTTACAATTTTTTTTACGTTTGAGCTTGAAACATATCTTGATTTTAGCTGTCATCATTCGGATTTGGATTGGAGTTAACATACCACTAGCTTTTCGCTTTTCACTAAATAATCATGACTGTGTTCATTACTTTTTTTTTCGTTTTAACCCTTTTCCTATTTTCTTCGTCTGCAATCCATGATCACATGTTACTATCCTTGCTCGTTCGTTTCAATCATGTCTTGGAGCTAAAATATTATGAGGGGAGAAACAAAACTTGTGGCTTTTGTATTTTATCAGTCGTATTTGGGTGTTGAATGTATAATTTATTTTTATTATATTAACAGATCCTTTTTATAGATGTAATTACGGTCCGTCATATCAAAAACCGTAACCGTAAATATGGCGTAGTAAAAAGAAGAAAAAAAATCTGTGGGTCTAAAAATCCTAATCAAGACCGCTACAATGCCAGCGTATCTTCAATAACAGAGAAGGTTTATAAACTCATAATAATCGTTGTATTTTGATACGTATAAATTAAGAAAATTAAATAAACCATTTTTTAAATATATATGTATATATATATATATATATATATATAAATAATATAAAAGTATTAAATTTATTAACATCGTCTCATGAAAAATATTTTTTTTAATGAATCTTCAGGACCCTGTGTCTGATCCAGACCCTGATTACAATGCGAATTTTCAACTTGCGACGAATGCGGCGTGAGCTGGAACTACAGTGCGTCGAGAGTTACCGCCTACAGTTCGACAACAAGCTGTTCTACGTTAGTGAATACCGTTTTTCGCAGCGCTGCGCACGTCGAAGTGAAGGCTGTCTCGTCGTCGAGCTCGTTGATGAACGCAGCGTCGAATGTATGAATAAGAGAATAGCATAGCTGAACTTTTTTACGTGGCATTTTTTTCATATGGCACTAGGGTAGGGTAGGGCTTGGTTATAATGGGTTATGTAGGTAGACCACAACTAAAACTCGCAGTACGTCAATGCCGAAATATCGGGTGCTCAATAATTGCAATTTACATGGTAAATATCCCGTTTTAAGTCACACTAATTAATAATATAAATGACTATGTTAGCTTAAAAACGAGTTTATTGGTATGCAATGGTAATTAATCTACATACCATCTCATACATTACATGGCATAGTATCTCATACATTAGCATACCATATGGCCATGACTGATCATGGTGGCAATCTTTAGATGAGGCCTATGTTCAGCAGTGGACGTCTTTCGGCTGATATGATGATGATGATACATTACATTTCAAAACAATTAATCTGTCTATTAAGAAGTTCTGGTGTTTATTTCAAGTGCCTAGCCCAAGTTGATTCGGTTGTGCGCTAATGGTTTGTATAATAGAAGATGTAGTAAGTATACTCATAATAAGTGTCAAAGTATAAATAATTTATAAAAAGACATATATAATATACAATAAATGTTTGATACAAAATTATCTTGAACTTTCATTTAAATTAAAATCGACCAAAAATTTCAAATTTACATTAAACGTATTCAAGTATCAATACTTTTTATAGCGTGCCTAAACAGCGTCGAACATTTCTAGGTATCGTCGCGCACCTGCAGTGTTGTTAAAATTGTATTCAACTCTTCAAACAAAATTGTACCTAGTGTTATTACAATAGGGCTCATAATTCGGTGGAATTCTTGCAGATACATGCGAACGCCGACCTTGGGTGTTCAGTTACTGTGTAAAAGTCGTATCATCGCCCAAATTGTGAATTTTTTACATCATCACCGGGTTCTTAAGATGAAAATAATAAGATTTATAATTTCACCCAGTAAAAACATGCTAGTGCGTAGTAGGACTAAAGTCACCGACATAGCCTTCCGGATTAGAAATTCGAAAATTGCTCGAGAGGAGACCAAGGTTTGGTAGAACCAGGCATTATCACGCATTGCTCTCAGCATAAATACCAGCAAATAATAGAAGGAGATGCAAGAAGCTTGCTGTGTGGTGACGGCAGTAACAATACATTTTTCACCACCCCTACTCTTCCCGCGTGTATCGTAAGAGTCGACTAAAGGATCAAATTTTCATTGACCATTTTGTAATAGAAGATTGATTGGCAGCAGCGTTTTCATTGTGGACACATTACAGCGATCGCCAATCCGCTTGCCCAGCGTGGATATTATGGGCATTTACCTCCTAATACGTCTATTCGCATAGTTAATAGGAGAGGCCTACATCCAGCAGTGGACTGAGATAGGCTGATGATGTGAGATACAAGGAGTGCCATTCGAAGGAGTAATGCATGTACTATATATATACGTATATATGTAAGAGAGAGAGTTAGAGGGTAAAACAATGACCCAAACCGAATAAAAAACGCATAAAATCTTCTGTCTTTGTTTGTAAAGTAGCAAACTATTTCTGCAACATGGATCTGACTTGGGATAAGGTGCTCGACTCTCGAAACAGGAACTTTATATACACGCATACTTACAGGACCACATAATGTCCCTATATTGACAACGCCTATACCAATTTTGCTCTTTGACATACCGGAATCTGGTGATATATGACATGACTACACTGGACTTTTTTTGTTTGCCGGCCTCAATATAAACGCAAGCGCTGCATGGCATTTTTAATTTTTTTTGCCGAATATCAAATGCACTTTGTTTGAAATCCATAACGTTCACAGTCATATCAAATTGTATAATGGAATGATTCCTCAATATATTTATAGTTTGGTACTACAAAATTTATCGACATAGTCCCTCGGATTAGTAAGCTAAAGCGGCATCGGCAATGGGTTATAAAAAATATAGGATACGAAATATGTATTTTGTTGACGTTTGTTCGTCCAAGGCCAAGAAACGCTACTGTGATTTCATACATTATCTATTTACCTTAATGGTATCACAATCCTTCTATCAGCACTGCTTTTGTATCCATAATATAAGAATAACCATCATCAATTTCATCATTATCATAATTTCAGACTTAAGACGTCCACTGATGAACATAGGCCTCCCTTTTGGACTTCGCATTCACACTGGTGAATGGCAACGACCTGCATCCAGCGTCTCCCGACGATTTTAATAAGATCGTCTTACTTATAATATTATTATGTTTCCTAAGTTTTTGATAGTTGGATGGATACTCATTTTATGGTGGAGGAGAACGGGCATCACGGTCTAAGTTGTTTGAAGTGCGCGGGGCGATTTCCGAGGCATCATGCAATCAATGCGGTGATTCGCAGGGCTTTGGTGTCGGCCAACGTTCCTTGCGTTCTGGAGCCTCCAGGGTTATGCCGGACGGATGGCAAGAGACCTGATGGTTTGACATTGGTTCCTTGGCAGAAAGGTCGGTGCCTTTTGTGGGATGCGACGTGCGTAAGCACGTTTGCACCTTCACATTTGGGTCACACCGTAAGGTCCGCTGGGTCAGCCGCGGAGTTTGCGGCCAAATTAAAACATGCCAAGTACTCTGCCTTGGAACCAATGTACGACTTTGTGCCCGTTGCAGTGGAGACTGCGGGACCGTGGGCTTTGGAGGCTAAGGCATTCATGTGGGACTTAGGCCGTCGACTAAGAGAAAGGGGAGGTGACCCTCGCTCCGGATCGTACCTGGTACAACAGATTTCATTGGCCATACAGCGCGGCAACGCTGCTAGTGTAATGGGCACGTTTGGGCCGGGTACGTTTCGGGGTGTTTGTGGTACAAGTAACTAGCTATTAAGATTGACAAAGCCTATTGCGGATTTCATCTTTGTACCTAATTGTATGTGACGATGCCTATTGTTGATATTCTGTTGTAGCCATATCTGACGAAGCCTGTATTGCGGATGTTGATTGTGATTTGGATTCTAAGTTATGTTTTGTGCTAATAAATTGTTCTCATTTAAATGATCTTACCACTTTTTCTGTTAGATTTTGCTTTGTTTTGCTTTTTTTATTACTGTCGTGCAATCTTTGACATTTTTTGTGCCGCTATCTTTATAGTTGTAGCACTATAGACTTGTAGATGTAGATGCCTTAATACGGTTTACCATTGAATCGCCGACAAACATTTAATCGAATATTGTTTCAAAGACAACGATTCAAGTATTTTCATATCATCGACAAGTCGTTCTGTCGAAGAATCGTTTCCAATAAATTTAAATCAAGGACTTTTAAATGGTATTTGAGTTATTATGTGTATAGTTTATATCGAGGTTTTTTGTTACGGGATTTTTTATTTAAATTTGTTTTAAATTTAGTAATATTTATTCCGCGTAATATTATTTCAATTTGTAATATTTCGTTATCGAATCCAGACGCAGTTACATCGGAGTTTCTGGGTTGCAATAAAAAAAAATAACCACGAAGACTAAGGCGGGAGCAAAGCTCCCGCCTTAGTCTTCTAACCTAACCTATCCGAGTCGGATCTGCCCCGGAAGGTTTTGTTCGCTCGCTTCGCTCGCTCACTCGGCCATTTTTTTTTTACAAAATATTTATTTTCAAAACTACTATTTATGAACATAGAGGTTAATTTTGCGAAAAAGTTTTTCCTACAAATTTAGCGTATTCTGCACGCTAAATTTATAAAAAATACGTGTCATAATGCCACCAAGATCCATCGATTTTTTTCTAAGTCCTCAGCCCCCTTCCAACCCAGCTGAAAAATGTATAAATGTACGACATATAAAAATGTATTGTAGTAATATGTCGAATAAATGAATTTCAATGTTTAGTAGTTGAGACAATTAAAATAATTTGAAAAAAATCACTGACCAAGTGATATTCGTTGAATAGTTTTTCAGTGCAGTAAAAGTTTTTTAATCGAATAGTAAGTATGTGTAACTAAAAAAAGCCAAACGAAATTCCTAGTACTGAAGTTTCGATGAATCGTTGTCGATGAAATGAAATTCGATTAAACGTTTGTCGGTAAAATGAATGGACACCCCTTAACACACTCTCAATTTTAACTTATCTAATTGCTATTTATGATTCCTATATTATTTTTAATAGAATTAAGTACCAGCGCACTTACATTAATGCCTAATCCTAGTTTTAAAATTAAATAATAAAATTGACACCCATGAAGCCTATCATTCATTACGATTGCTTCAGCATTAACATTTATAAATGTGGTAACATTTCGTGTTATCAAAATGTTATACCAAACAGATTTTACATTTTCGATTACGGTTTGTGGTGAACCGCTTTAGATATTTTGTCAATAAATAGCGTTCACTGGGTTTTTGATAGCGTGTCTGTTCTGTGATAAATTGATAATTACAGTAAGGCTTGAGTGCCGAACGTCGAGCGGAGAATCTAGTAAGGTCCAACCGAGACCCATATTTTAGTCTCGGCCGAGACCGAGACCGAGACCGAGAATAAATTTGATTCTCGGCCGAGACCGAGACCGAGACCGAGACTTGGTAGAAAGGATAAAAAACGTATAAATTACATAAAAAATCCCTAGCAAATACCTATAGTAAGTCCAACGTCAAACTAGATACAGCAATTTTTTTTGGATATTTTCTTTATTTGAAATTTTTTTTATGTAGGTTTTTTACAAAAACCGGTATTCGAATTTTAGGTATTTTTATCGATAGTATGATAGGGGTCTCTTGATATAAATTATTCCTTCCGTTCATTTTAAAGGGAAATTGAAGTTAGTTCATGTCAATATGACACCAATAGAATCGCAGTATGACGTCAAGCTCCCTAATTACAGCTCATTACGAATCTCGGCCACGGCTGAGAGTCCCGGCCATTTTTGGCCGAGAGCCGAGAGGGATATCTCGGCTCGATTTTTGGCCGAGAATGCCGAGACCTTAGAATCTAGTGTTCAAGGAATTTCGACGGCGCGCACTCCGGCAACCTGAACTGAATACAAACGATACTCCTCCTGGAGTATGTGTGGCTGCTCCCGCGTTTCCGCTACTGCAGCTGTGGCCGGGTCGCATCCCACGAAGGTGGGACCGTCTTTGCACCGTCATTTGGGGACGGCGTTGAGCGGCTGTTGAAGGAAAATTTGCCATGGGCATGGCGAAAGAAAAAATGATTTCGGTGATACTCAGGCAACCTTCTTTTAATCTGTGTTATTAAAAATGTCTTAATTCAGTTCCAGAAAGGCTGCATAGTAAAAAATCTAAAGAAGAATACATTGCGCTATTGTTATGTATATTGTGATCACGATCAACGATGCCCGTATTCGTAAATAAGCCAATATACAGTGTGTGTATTTTATACGGGCGAATAATTAATCCGGATATAATAATATATCTGATCCTACGAATCGTATAAGATATTTATTTCGTTAAATTTTGTTTTTAATTAGGTGTAACGATTTTTCTAAAGTTAAATGCAACCCAGCAGCAATGTATGTCCTCCAACTGACATGTACGAAAAAAATACTTAATTCCCTTAAAAAAAAAATGTAAACATGTTCCCTAGGTCCGATAGTAATTGCCATTAAAATATTCGCCTGTATCAGATACACAGGCTGTATTATTCGGAAAACTTTAAACACGTTTTCCCAAAAATATGTATTTTTGAGCTATTTCGGTTAATTAATGAAGGTGCGACGTATGTATTTACTATTTGTTTAAAATGGACGCCCAGCCAGTCGCCCCGCTATGTCCGCTCAGGTCTTAGAACACACATTTTATGAACGACATTTAATCGATTGTATCCTTGTATTTACATGAGGTTTTGGTCAAGGTTTTTTTTGACCAAGGTTTTGAACAGAGGGGTAAGTTACTGCATGCCTTCTCCTTGTATGATTCCTCCGAGGCTCAGGTTGCATTAAGGCCTGAGTAGACGCTCGAGCGGCAGCGGGGCGTCCATTTTAAACAAATGCAATCGTATGCGAGTGGCCTGAGTATACTTACTTCTTACTTCCAGCGGCGCTACAACCCAGTGTGGGTCTTGGCCTCTTCCACAATATCCCTCCATTTAGCTCGGTCCCTCGACACTCTCTTCCAGTTGGTGTATCTTCCTAACTTCCGTAGATCTTCCTCAACACAGTCTATCGCTTATCCGTTTTTCGTTGCAGAGATCGTCGTGATTTGGGGGTCAATTCGGGTTCTATTATTGTGTTCGACTTCGTAACCGACTGTTTTTTACCTTGTCGGGTGGTTGGCCCTACGAAGAACCCTCCTTCTTTCTCATCCGGGCTTGGGACCGGCAACGGCGAAGTTGCCTGAGTATACGCCGCGCCGTCCAAATCCCTTGAACGCTCGACGCGCCGCTGCCATCCCCGCTGGACGCCCCGCTCGTTGCTCGCCACTTAGGCCATACACTAAGTGTTAGGAAATATGAATTATAACATGTTACAGATATAAATTGATGACAGGTTTACACATATACATAATGCTGTCGAGAATAAAGTTGGTATGCTGATTTAATAAATTTTAAATCAGTCTTACCTCTAAAATAGAATTGTTAACATGCGGATAATCCCACAATGTCGTAACAGATGCGCTTACCATAGAAAAAATCAACGGCGAAAGACTCTGGTTGTCACGGGATTCGAACCCGCTTCCTCTGGATTGCCAATCCAACGTGCTTTAATTAATTATTCAAGACTTGCGATAATGTTTCAATATATTGTAACACTTTGAAGTGTTAAAAGATTAAAGTTTTATATCATTTTTTTTCTCACTATATGACCCAAGTTGAATAAATAAAATCTTTCATATTTGGAGTACCTATTTGGAAATTTGTATTCACAGGGCACTCCTAATGAAGTTTAGATGGTTAATTAGGCATTTCTTTCTGTTGTTTCAAACATAAGAGAGAAATAAGGAGAATTACCTGAGCGTTTCCAAGTGGAAAATTCCTGCATTGTGTTATATGGTGTAGCCACCGTCATAAGTTGGTTATCCATTTCAACATTTCACTATTGTATTATTGTTCGTTTTGAAACGATTCCTTTGGTTATCGAAGTCTAGATTTCCCTTTTAGGATATATAAATGATTGCGTTCTGGTTTGTTTACGCCGGAAAGATTAGATGTCATTGTTGACAAATGTCACAGGCTAAGTCACACACAGATAAAATATAGGGAAGATTCCGTGTATTAAGACATACATGAACAAACTATTGTCATCCTTCACCCCATCTCAAGACGTATTCCATAAGGAAAAAGAGACAAATAAAGTAGCTCTACTTGGTCGTGAACTCCATCAACGACTCCATTTTCTTGAACAATGCTACCAACCTGACTAGATAAAATGTCATTACTATTAGTGATGTCCAGTCTTCAATCGTATACTTTTATCGTCAATAATAATATTTTAACCAAATTAGGTAGCGAATACAGTAGGAATAAACCTTATTTCCTACTCAAAATCACGATCTTCTTCGATCGTGATTTCAAAATCTACATTTTAGGATAAAAATAAAATCACAAAGTTAACGAAATATTTTCTTTAATTAAAATGTCATAATGAGGGTTTCCTAAAACGTATGCCACTAGTTGGCGCCACTTAGCCGTAAGGTCCCGCTAAGAAACACAATTATCTAGCCCCAAAGAAAGACTAAGTAAATGTTTTTTTTTTTTTAAATAAAGTTTAAATTTTTTAATGTATTTTTTTTAACTCATACAAAATATTTAAACCAGAAACTATAAACATAGAATTTAGACAAGTTTCTGGACCTGCTCCTGCCCTGGTGATTTCAGAAAACTCTCATTATAACATGTTTTATGGACTTATCATTCCTTAAAGCATACCTAACAATTTTGGTATGATGGCTTCTTTATAATTAAATTAATCAGTCTACACAAGTATCACATGAGCGTCATTAATAAACTAAATTTAATTTACTTGCTGGTTGACATGACATTGGATGATTACCAAATATGGTGGGTAGTACGTCAGAATGTAATCACTTATTCGCGTACCCTTGCCTGAAACAACAGCTTACAATTGTGCGGAGCATATTTTTGAATACTCTTTAGGGTACCAGTCGTCTGCCTTTTTGATATTTTTGACCCATAATAGCCTTTGTTCAGTGTCCAGTGGAAACCTGTTGGACATTAAAAACATCGATTCATTTTTGAGTTGACTATCAATACATTTATCGATATCACGATCGGTCTCTTAAGTACCACACTATGCGATACAAATGTTTGAATCCCACTATTTATAATTACATTACGAATGTAAATACAAATGTTTTAATCACAAAACTACACATATGTATCCGACAACAAATATTGAATAAGATTTTCAGTTACTTTTACCTTAATAAGGTTCGAAATCTTAAAATTCAAGTCAAAACTAAATTGCCGGTGAAACGTAATGTCTTTATTTTGTTCATTCAGGTAACCCTGGCGGTTTTTACACCCTGGAACCACACAAGTCATCACTTTTATCACATTCCGTGCACTTATCGAACAGAAATATACATGAAAAGCTTTATTTTAATCACTTTTACTATTTGCGGTTTAGGTGCACTAGTATACACAAACAAAGATCGTTGACAGGCATTGCCGGCGTCACCCACAGATAAAATAGACTCGGTCTATCAATTTTATATGTCTATGAAGTCACAGATAGGATATCTGCGCATATAAAGGTCGTCATAGACGTGCCGTACTGTTGCGGGCGTTATATTTTCTAATTTAGTATTTTACCTTTAAATGGTTTATGGTAATCCGAAAATTCGTTTTGGAATTAATTTTGAATATTTCATTTGTCTGGTAATTATCAATATACAAATCGTTCTAGAAAGATCGATTTTGTCTATGGTTCTTCCTCGCCGGATGGAACATGGAAAGAGCTTTGTCACTTCGTAAACCGCCTTCGAGATGTGATCTTGCGGTATTGGTTTTTTCGGAGTCCTCGTTTTGAAATGGTGAGAATTCATTTGTAACAAGGTGTTAAAAGGCCGTAGCATATTTGGTTGCGGATCCGTGGTTAATATCTTTCGTGTATTTTTGTTGCAGCCGCGCCACAATGTAACCTAACTTAGCATCGTGTCAGCCGATCATGGCATAATTAGTTTTAATAAAGAAATGACCCATTAAGATTTGAAGTCCGTACCGTTCGGTAAGTTACAGTGTCTGTTTGCTGTGGAATAATGAATTAACCTTGTAGGTTATTTCCTGTTGGTTAACGTGTGTCTTTTTGTCTTATTTTAGCACCACTTTATCTGAGGACGTATTACCCTCACTGGAACCATTTTGTTAGCAAAGTACAATAGAAGCCCAGCTAATAAACTGGTAAGTGACTATTGATACGACTCCACGTCATAACGACTGGATTGCGATTAAGAATAATTGGTAATTTGTCCAATTAGGATATTAACTGGACTCATTTTGTTCCAGGGTTTTTTTTGTTACTAGTTTTTTTTACTACCTTCTATTTTTATCAAGAAGTTCAACGCTGGTGGTTTTTCATCTGCGTCTCCTACTGTATTTGTCGAGGACATACATTTCCTGTACAACCGGTGCCAGCAGCCTGTGTTTCCTGACCGCATTACGGGCTTGTTTCGAACCAGCAGGAGACGAAGTTACACCACACACCTACACACAGCATACACGGGTGATATCCTTTCCTTATTTTTTAAACACGTACTCACTACCTAAAAGGGGCAAATAAGCCTATCTAATTTTATTTTATTAACGTGACACCAGGTTGAAGATAAGGTGTGAAATCTCTTTACCCTCGACACCCAAGTGTTTAACATAAATATTAAATTTTTAAGTTTACCTCTAAGGTTACAACAAGTTGTATGTTAATTCCGGATACCCGGGTTATAAATTTTGAAATTCCCAAGAGGGAGGGATTTGTATTTAAGTATAAAATAAACCTTTTATAAAAGTTGCTCAATTGTTTTGCTTGATTGATCTTGTCATATACAAGCAAGAGTTTCGCTGGAGAAGGCGTCCATTTTATTTTAAATATTTTCCAGCGAGGCTCAACCCTTGGAGGGCCGACAATCCACACCCTGTTGTTAACTTCTTTTTAGTCTCATTGCTTTAACGGCCTGCTAGGTCCGTGTGACTTGACTTCCTATAACTGTGAACATCCCACAACTGAAGTAGGTTAAAATTGGGGATTCTGGATACTTTAAGTTTCCCAATTTATTTGACTTAAACCCACCGTGTCAAGTCTTTGTTTTTTTTTTATAATATCCATATTGGAGATATTACAGTGGCGTACCCAACATGTGGCCTGTTTTATAGAACTTATTATTCTAGAATATTTAGAAAGGTCCAAGGAGTATATGACAGGATCAAGCACACCACACTTTGAGATTTTCTCAACACTCTTCTGAGAAAGCAGAAGAAATTGAACAGGAGATTAAAGAAGAGTTGTCCGAGTCAGCTAAAGATCGCTTGTCTTCCCGTTGCAAATATCTTATTTGCCGTCTTTCTCGTTTAGATGAAACCGAGGAGGTTCAACTTTTAAAGACGATGTTAGATACCATTGTAACTCGGTTGAATGATGGTAATTCTTCGGCATCATCTGATTCTGAAGGTGATGACCATTCTTCCAATGAAACTCGAGTAATTCGAGAAATCATAATTAAACCGGATAAGACTTTTAATATAAATTCTTTGAATTTGAAATTTAAAGGTGATACGTGTGTGCGTTCATTTCTTACTAGGCTGGAAGAGTTGCGGATTGCTAGGCGTATATCAGAAGATAGGATTTATAGGGGTTTTCCCGAAATTCTTGAAGGACCTGCTTTGTCATGGTTCCGGTCTCAGCGCACCCAGCTTCGTTCCTATAAGGATGTCACCGTTGCTTTAAGAGAGGAATTTGATATCCCGGATTTAGATTATCAATTGTTACAGGAGATCCGTGCAAGAACTCAGGCCAAATCGGAAACCATAGTTTATTTTGTACAGTTTTAGGCATGTACGAACGACTTACCAAGGAGATTCCGGAGCAGGAGAAACTGGACACTCTGATGCGGAACATTCGGCCGGAATATTCAAAGAACCTCGCTTTACATGATGTTGCTTCCATTCAACAATTAAAAACGCTCTGCAAGCGGATAGAGTTAGCCGAGGTTAAGGCTAATTCCTTTATTGAACCTAGGTTGAGTAAGAATTCTGAAAACATTACTTCTAGTGCCCCTAGAGTGATTAATGATGATCGTCGGAGGTTTCCTGCGCGTCCCTTCAATTCTTCAAAAGCTTTTGTTGCCTCATTGGCACCAGGCTCTTCTCACATGAAGTGTTTCCGTTGTGGTAGAACTAATCACACGACTAAATCTTGTAGAATTTCCCAAGATATTGTTTGTTTTAAGTGCGGGGAAAAAGGAGTACGCACTCCTGCCTGTACTAAATGTAATCCCAAGCCAAAAAAACTAGGAAGAGTTGTCTTTTCTAAAACTAACAGCTATAACCCTTCTGCTCCCTTTCACGCCGGAAAGACAATATTTTTTAATCCTCCTGAGGGAGATGACAGAGTTTATGCTCACCTGAATATTCTAAGTTTAAATTTTCGAGGTCTCTTGGATTCTGGTGCTAGTACCAGTTTTCTAGGTAGAGATAGCCATCTGGTTTTCGCTACGGGTGGAGTTTCTATTCAGACACATAAGAAGCCAATCTTGATTCGCGTAGCTAACAACAACCGTTTAGTGTGTACTCAATTTATGTTACTGCCTATAAATTATAAAGGCGAAGTTAAATTAATTCATTTCGATATTCATCCTCAAATAGCTCAACCTATCGTACTAGGTTTGAATTTTTGGCGTGCATACAAATTAGCGCCGGGATTGATTACAGATATTCCTAAAGGTGATGAACACTTTTTGGACAGTCTTGATATGTCACGCTCTGATACTGGTTTGATAACGTATGATGGTTTATCTCAAAAGCAAAAAGCTCAGTTGGAAGCTACCAAAACATTATATGACCAAATCGATACTGATAAAGTTGGTTTAGGGAAAACTCATCTAATTGAACACATTATAGACACGGGGGATTCTCCTCCTATTAAACAAAAATACTATCGTCTGAGTCCTTTAAAACAGGAAGCTTTAGAAAATGAAGTAGATCGTATGTTGAAAGCAGGGATAGTAGAGTCTTCTCACTCACCGTGGAATTCTCCTGTTGTTATGGTGGAAAAGTCTAACGGGGATATGAGACTATGTCTGGATAGCCGAAAACTAAATGCGGTATCGAAATCGGACGCATACCCAGTTCCATACGTTCATTATATTCTAGATAATCTGCGTGATGCAAAATTCCTAACTTCTTTGGATTTAAGTGCTGCTTATCATCAAATTCCATTAAGCGAAAAGTCAAAAGAGAAAACTAGTTTTACGGTCCCTGGTAAAGGTTTGTTTCATTATAACCGCATGTGTTTTAGTTTAGTCGGAGCTTCTGCGACAATGCAACGTTTAATGGATACTCTTTTCACGGCAGAATTCGATAATAAAGTTTTCTGTTATATTGATGATATTATTATTTGCACTTCCGATTTTGATGAACATCTTCGTTTGTTGAAAGCCGTATATGAGAAACTTAAATTTGCCAATTTGACAATTAATATGAAGAAATCCTTATTTTGTAGAAGTGAACTAAAATATCTTGGATACCTCATTGATAGGTACGGTCTTAGAACTGATCCCTCTAAAGTGGATGTTATTCTGGATTTTCCTATTCCGGACGATGCAAAGGCTGTAAAACGTTTTTTAGGAATGTGCGGTTGGTACCGTCGTTTCATAAATAATTTTTCTAAAATAGCTCGTCCCTTATCACGGCTAACGAGTAAGAATGTAAAGTTTGTTTGGTCTAATGAAGCAAATGATTCATTTAATTTACTTAAGTCTGCTTTAATATCAGCACCTATTCTTAAATGTCCTAATTTTGACAATGACTTTTATATCCATACTGATGCATCTTCCTATGCTATCGGAGCCGTACTCATGCAAAAATATGACGGTGTAGACCATCCCATCGCATATTGTAGTCGCACGCTAAATAAGCCTGAGACAAACTATTCCGCTACTGAGCGTGAGCTCCTCAGCATAATTTACGCATTAGAACAGTACAGAGCATACGTGGAGGGTAGGAAGTGCTATATAGTAACAGACCATGCATCGTTAAAATGGTTCACTAATTTAAAAATCCATCGGGTCGTCTGAACCGTTGGGTATGCAGGCTTAGTCAGTTTAACTTTGAAATTATACACCGGAAGGGTAAAGAACATGTCATACCTGACTGCCTTTCCCGGATCCATCTGAATGCTATTGATGTACTTTCATCCCTAGACCCATGGTACCAAGACCTATTCAAAAGGGTATCAGAGAAACCCTCTTTGTTTCCTAATTTTAAAATAGAAGAGAATAGGCTTTTCCGTTACTCGAAGAATAAATATCGCCTAACAGATCAATTCGACTGGAAGTTGGTAGTACCTTACGAGGAACGGAAAGAGATACTTAATAGGAATCATGATCATCCTACCGCTAGTCATTTTGGGGTAGCCAAGACGCATTCGAGAATAGCAGATAATTATTTTTGGCCAACACTTTTTCAAGACGTTAAGGAATACGTTCACTTATGTGAAACTTGCAGGACTTATAAACCTGTAAATTTAGCTAGACCTGGTCTTATGGGGTCTCCCCGACGTGTTTCGTCACCAGGCGAAGCAATCTCTTGTGACATACTTGGTCCATTTCCTCCTTCTTATTTAAGAAACCAGTACCTGTTCGTGTGTACTGATTACTTTAGTAAATATGTTACTTTATCTCCACTCCATACCATAACTGCGAAGGCAATAGTTAAATGTGTGGAGAAAGGAATCTTTCTGGTACACGGGGTACCCAAATACATTTTTTGTGACAATGGTGTTCAATTTACCTCGAAGGATTTTAGAAATTTGATGACTAAATATAGTGTTCCCCATATATTTTATAACCCTAGATATCATCCTCAGACCAATCAAACGGAAAGAGTGAACCGCGAGCTGGTAAGAACCATTGCTTCTTACGTGCGTTCTGATCACCGCAATTGGGATAAGAATGTAACGGAGATACAATGTGCTCTCAACACCGCCAAACACGAGGTCACCAAACACACCCCGTATTTCTTAACACATGGTCGTCAAATGATCCTGGAAGGCTCTCTGTACAATGATGACGGTCCTTTAGACCAAAACGCCCTACACCTGGATACCAGTTATTCTTTTTCAGATAAGCTAAAAGAGTTAAAATCTATTTTCCAAAAGGTGCGTAACTCGTTGTTAGCATCCCATGAACGTAATGCTAGGTATTACAACATGAGGAAGCGTCACGTAGAATTGGAAGAAGGCCAGATCGTATATAAAAGATGTTTTCCATTGTCCAACGCTGCTAAGCATTTTTCGGCGAAGCTAGCTCCCCGATATGACAAATGTGTCATTTACAAGAAATTAGGACCATTAGTTTATACTTTAAAATCCCTAGAAGGAAAGCTTTTAGGTAACTTCCATATAAAAGATATAGTCCGCCCTGGCGAAGCCGAGCCGTCTCCACAACGGTAATCGTCTCTCGTCCATCTTTCTGCTGTCGTGTCACTTTAAGGAATATAATTTTATATTTACCTTACTTTTGGTACCGGATGCATACGGACCATTTAAATATTTTTCCCTATTATATCCTAATAAAGATGTAGGTAGAGGAACTTTGTTAAACAAATCTAAATATTCTGTATCCTGATAAAGATATAAATTAAAATAATCTCTACTAAACTAAACCTTTGTTTATAATCAAGGTATATTCTGTCCCTATAGGAGAAAACTTTGAAGAAGTTGACTCTAAGTATAGGATATTAGCTGAAAGGAATAAAGAGTGTTTCTTTCCAGTTATGTTTGTCAAGGACAAACCATGCATTTCAAAATCGGGTATATGAAAATTCGCTAGTTGCAAATAGCCATTCTCATATTACCTAGCATACAAACAATTAGGCAAATCTTTAATAAAGTAAAAGTTAAAATGCCACAATCTTAGTATGTAAAACCAGTACTAGTTAACATGTTAGTTTTCATGGTGACCCTAAGTCATCCATTAGTTCTATTTTAAAGTCTTAGTTTTGGATGGCCATCCCAATAGTAATTAGCATTAGTTGATAAATACCATCCCAATAGTAATTAGCATTAGTTGATAAATACCATCCCAATAGTAATTAGCATTAGTTGATAAATGCCATCCCAATAGTAAGTAGCATTAGTTGATAAATACCATCCCAATAGTAATTAGCATTAGTTGATAAATGCCATCCCAATAGTAATTAGCATTAGTTGATAAATGCCATCCCAATAGTAATTAGCATTAGTTGATAAATAACCATACCGGTAATAATTAAGATGATAAAATAAGCATCCTTATAATAAATTACCAAGTGATAAATAAATGCACACGCATGAAGTTTGTTCTGGTAGTAATACGTTGTTAAGTTTTCATTGTCCTCCTCAATGTCACTTATTAAGTTCCGTCGTAGACCGAAATTCAAATATGTCTCCTTTTCTTTAAAAAAAAAAAAAAACTAACTTATATATATATCAAATGTCCTACCATTCTTATATCTATTATCCTCATTAACCTCTAACCCTCTTCATCCGCCTACTGACTGCTTTTACCGCAATCAATTAACTTACCTGCTTTGGCTCCTGCTTATTTGATTTTAATATTATATTTCTCAATATTTTTTTTAATCTTAAATCTTGCATTTGTAACTGGGAATGTTCCGAAAATTGTTTGAGATAGCCTCCTAAAGTTGACAGTCCTATTGCGCTTTTCAATAACTTCATAACTCGGACAGTTAAACTATGGAATGACCTGTCACCCGCAGTATTTCCGGACCGATACGAACTTTAATTCAAGAGAAGGGCGCGTGGCGTGTTGAGGCTTGACTTCCTAATGCACAGCCGGCAATCTGTAGTGTCAGTCCCATCATCAGCCTATCTAAGTCCTCTGCTGGACGCGGTCCTCTTCTATTAACTATGCATATTACATTAGGAGGTAAATGCCCATTATACCTACAAACTAACTTATGTATGTTCACACTGCATTGGTACTTTATTTGTATGCCAGTAACGACTACCTCTGTAATAGTTTTTTTTTTGGCATGACGCACGATGATTTACCGAAATATTTTTATTTATGTATATAGTGGACATTAGTGGCTATGTCTGCATATTTTTTTGTAGGTGTACCTCCGCGTGATAAAAAAAATATGGAAAAAAAAACAAGAACCCTTTTTTTAT
>JALPQI010027369.1:0-10956 GCA_025490895.1 Thaumatotibia leucotreta
ACAAAAAATGATACATTGTTATATTATACAAGTAAATAGAATAAAGATTTGATATTCTGAATCATGAAGAAGCTCATGTCTGAAGGGAATGTGTTGCTAATTGCTATTCATAAGGAACTATACATTTATTCTGACGATAGGTAGTACCTATCGTCAGAATAACAAAAAAAGTAAACAAATATGGCTGACTTTCCATAGCATTTCACGTCTTTGACACATATCGTGAAAGACGTTCGCAGATATATTTTTACGTTAATATGGTGACCATAGGGCTGGCTCATTTCTTGGCCAGAGGTTAGGCATTGCCGTCCAGCGAAGAAATGTAGCCAGTGTTATGGGCACTCTCCCACAGGGAATCGACTTGGGGGATGTTGTAGTTTATTTATTTATTAAAAATGTATGTGAACTCAAGGCTTAAGGTTTTAAGTTCGTGCTTTGAATGTGCGTGATTATATGGAATAATGCAAGTTTTTCGGTTTGTTTACATTTTTTTATATTTACTGACGATTGCAATGTACCTATTACAGATCGATGTGCTGAATGATGACAAGATTGAAATGATCAAGGATAAAGTTAAAAATATGTTTGGATCTTTAAGCAAGGCATGCCAAAGAGCTCCGATATATCAGCCGAGGTTAGTGATTTTTTTAATACCACGACGGTGGCAAACAAGTAAAAGGCCCGCACTACAACTGTATTTTACTTGAACGGTAGGGGTGGCACATTATTAAAGCGACAATATCTTGCCTTGCGGCGACGTACTGTCTACTGCCTATACTGACGAACTCTCCCACATTAACGTTATTAATATTATGTATAAGTTCGGGAAATATTATTTGACCAACTTATACGGACCGACCGCAAAACAAAAGGTCGTAAGTAAGATAAGAGTCGGTCAAATAATATTTCCAGAACTATACATACTTATATGATTTCTAATAGTTGTTGATTTGCAGATACTTTCTCCTCCTGGCCTACTTTAACTATATAAAAGGAAACAAGTTTCGGGCCCGTAATTATTTGGAGAAGACGTTTGAACTTGCAAAGGAGTTCGCTGAAGGAACAATATTAATTTGGGCAGAACATACGCGACAGGTCGGTGACGTCACGACTAACAATACTAAATACTCTATCCTCCTAAGGCCGGCCTTATACCTATACATCCGGAATCAGAATATGAATGAATACTCTTAGGCCGGCCTTACACACCCGGAATCAGAGTATGAATTCATATTATGAATATTTACTCTGATTCCGGATGTATAAGGCCGGCCTAAGGCTCAACAACAGTACTACAAATATTATTCCCTACAATGTACTGGGGGGGTACAGTACCTACCTGCGCCAATATTGTAGGATTGGTGTAATTTATTTATATATGTATTTTAAAACGTGACGTATAAATCTGGTCCTTACTACTTGTTATTTTGACACAGTTCTAAAGTGGCCTAGGGTTCCAATTGGTTGGTACCTACGTCAGTCAATTAGCTTGCCTTTACAAGTTATTAACAGCGACTCTTTTTTTCAACAGCACTGGATGGGTACGCTTGACCCAGAGCTTGAATACTATTGGGTGGAACATGTAGAACCAGATAATCTCTTGGACTATGCAGAATTCAACAAGGAAATTGGATTTGTTCCATTTACCCTGCCTATACCTAAATTACTGAGCTAATAGTTCGATTTAAGCATAAGCTTATTCTAGTTAAAATAACAGATTTTGAGATTCGTTTTCTCAGGTTCCGAGTTTTTGAATTCGTTAATGCCTTTTAAACTTTGAATTTGTAATGTGGTATTTTAGAAGTCTTTAACTTATGTATAAGTTTTTTAAGTTTAATTATTGAGTATGGAATAAAGGTCCTTCGAACCGAATCAATTTGTAATTATTTATGACTACGGTTTTAGAACAAAAATGGCTCCCAATTCTATCTATATTCTTGCTAAACCTTTTCCATGTCCCAAGGAACTAGGTTTTCTCAAATATATTCCATATTATCTTTTGGTAATTAGTTTTAAGACTAGTCCTACGAACAAATAAAACATTGAAGCGGCACGCCATATTAAATTGCCTTTCAAAAACGGTCCTGAATTTTAGTTGACAAGTGTCACCCCCTCTTCAATACATCACGGACATGAGTGTCAATATCAACCTATAAAAACTTAAACCGCCATTTAAAAATAGTTGTGATTGGTCCATCAAAGTTTTGATTGGCTATAAACATTTGTCAAAGATGTTGCGCCGAAATATGCGCGGTGTTAAGAAAAGCGCCTGCCAGTCCTGCCCATCTTGGCACAATTGAACAATTACTTTTGGGGGCATTTTTGAGCTGGCGTTAGACGTCCGTGTTATATATGGTCGCAGGACTAGTCATATAACTATTAGGTACTAAAGTCCAATCTAAGTTGATATTTTAATTGATAAGTTTTTTATTGGCATGTAGACATAAATACAAACACTGAAGACGTAGTTACGATGCCTGGTAATGTCCACGTCATGCACATTATCATGTGTGAAATGCACAAAGCGATGCCCTCGCCCAGTACATTGTGCGTAGAACCGATGGCCGTTGGGACGGAAAGGTTCTCAAGTGGCGGCCACGTACCGGAAAGCGTAGCGTGGATAGGCCTCCCACAAGGTGGACTGATGACCTGGTGCAGGTCGCAGGAGCCCGCTGGATGTGGGTGGCACAGGACCGGTCATTGTAGCAATCTTTGGCGGAGGCCTATGTTCAGCAGTGGACGTCTTTCGACTGATATGATGATGATGATGATGCCCTCGCCAGGATTCGAACCCGGGACAGCTCCGCAGCCAGGGGGTCAAGTGACTGAGCCATGGAAATTGATTATGGAAGCCATCACATGTAGATAATGTAGTCTGTATCATGTATAATTTGTATAATAAGGAAAGGTTGATAGGGGCTTGTGCATAAATCACGCGAGATCCTATAGGAGGGGGGGGGGAGGGGGAAATATCACGTTAGTTGTACAAGGAGACCTCACGTGTATTTTTCTAACATGAACAAACTACGAAAAATATGGAGCGGGATGAAAAACTATCGAGCTTAAATACGTACTCGCGATTGCGATCGTTAAATTTAGTTGAATGAGAAAAATACACGTGTACGGTTTATGAGCCCTAGGTAAATAAGCGATAGTTATTTTAGAAATTGAAATAGCCTGAGAAAGTTTTGAAAACTAATTATATTCAAAGATAGTAATAACTATTTACAAATTTCAGATCAACTATGGTTTGCATAAAATCACAAATTAGAACCTGCTAGAGGAATCCATTGATATTTTTATGATATTTTCAAATATAAATTTACACATGTATTTTTATTTTACAGACATCTATTAGTGCATTTTATATAAATATAACAATTCTGTAAGATCTTCGGTGGAATGTTTTTATAATGTAATCACAAATATTATCAAATTACTCAACGAAAGGGATAAAAAATTGGACAGATGCTTTCTTTCATTTATAAAAGAAATGACTGAATTGGATAAGTATTCAATTATTAATTATATTATATACTTAATGCCAACAATCCTAAAGAGATCCAAAAATCCAATATTTTAATAAAATATCAAAAGATCTTGTACTTCATTAGTATCAGATTTTTCAAAAGTAATGGTACTAATGGTAGTATGCAAGCAAAAAGCAATAGTTGCCAAGTTATAACTAGTATAAAACAGTAATGAGACTAATAAGAAATATAAGTGACTTCGTATTTATATGAATAAATAAATGTTTAACTGTGCCTGACTTTGCAAAGTTCTATGTTATTATTATAGTTCAAATTTGTGCAGAATTAGCAAAGATACCTTATTTGAAATAAGAATTGATAATTACGACCAGTAGCAATAAAATCAACAATAACCAGACTACCTTATTTTAAGGTAGAACAACTAAAGAGCCCTTCATATAACTTGATTTTAAAATAATTATAAATAGTATGATTTCTCTACTCTGTATTTATATCTTTCCTATAATATTATTACACATATCATTTACTGTTATTAAAGGAAAACATTGTTTGTCTATTTACAAGGATCGGACAAACACCCGTCATTTTGGAAACATAACCCTGTTCCGTATGGTAGAGACTCCCTTATCTTATGATGTTAACATATTTTATTAATTTAAGATGTTCATTTGTTTATTTAAGATATTTTTTTTATAACACTAACACAAAGTATCTATTTAGGAGATCCCAACTCTTTCTTAGATACTTGTACAGTCGAGGAATTTAATTTCCTACCCATTTCGTACCTTGTCACAGTGAAAATCAATATGAAAGCTGCTAGGACTGTCATATTATAGCTACTATGACAAGGTACGAAATGGGTAGGAAATTAAATTCCTCGACCGTACACACCATGATTTTGTTCGAAACGGTGTTACAACGTTAATTAATATACGCGATATAATTTGTTTAAATCCTTTTATTTCATGAATAACTATTGCGGTAACCGAAGAAGATATAAAGGTGCATGCAGACCAAAAGAGCATTCGCTGTTCTATCCCCCTACTCTACGAAATTCGATCGTTACATGAAACGTGATTCGTTGTTTTCGTAGAGTGGGGGTTAGAACAGCAAATGCTCTTTTGGTCTGCATGCACCTTTATACACTCAATCAATCAAAATTCTATATTAAAAGTTCTAACACGTACAGATGTCGCTAGTGATTAGATTCACAATACCATTGGAAAAATTCGCTGTGATCGACGGAAGGTCGTCTGGTGTAATTGGAAGCACGTTGGACCGGCAATCCAGAGGAAGCGGGTTCGAATCCCGTGACAACCAGAGTCTTTCGTAGTTGATTTTTTCTATGGTAAGCACATCTGTTACGACATTGTGGGATTAAAAGTTCTAAATCATTTATTTGTCACACATTCACAATCATGGTACGTACAAGAAGGAGTTGGTATCTCTTAAATAGATTCTTTGTGAAAGTATTATTTAAAAAAATATCTTATAAAATAAAATATGTCAACATCATAAGATAAGGAAATCTCTACTGTACGGAACAGGGTTATTTATTCAAAATGACGGGATTGATCATCATATCATCATGCATGACATATCTAAAAATTGCTTATTACTTATAATTCCATTGCTTCCAGACAACTTGAGGGTCCAAAATAGCTCCACAGGATGGTATTTAGAAAAATATTCGGCTTGTACTCACATGACAGTAAAAAGTAAATGAAGGGCTCTCAAAATCCATGTTGTGCCAATAAAAACTACTGCAGTTGTTCAATAACAGCCTTATTGTCGTCTTGATACTTTTTGTAGCTTTTAGCCTCATCTACGAGAGTAGGAAATCCTTCATGCATTTCGGCAAAGGCAATGCCTTGACAGAGCCATCCCGCACATACTGGAGTATTGCATCTCTACACACAGATTGAAGCGTTTTCACTGCAACAAATAGTAATAGTAGTCAATTTCATAGTGATTCATTCACAAATACATTATCAGAATAGTAGGGTTTACAATGGCTATCTATGTATAAATTATTAATTGATCAACTAACAATCATTAAACTCTTGGCATTGTCTAACATTTTGCTACCCCAATATTACTAGGGGTTTTTGTTATTTTTTTGGGGTACTTCAATCTGGACTTGTGACAATGTAAACATTTCACATTGATTACAATACAATAAATGAACAACTTAAATGTGACTTGTGTCAAAATATTGAAGCAAAAGAATTTTTTGGCTAATGTTAAAAGTTGCAATTAGATTTGCTATCAGTATGAAAAAGGAACAGTAATTTCAAATTCCCAATATGTTTCCTTGACATATTGTTGTGTGTGTGACCTCAACTGTCATCATAATATAAAACTATCTATAGTTTAATAATATTATTTTGTCGGCTGACAACAATGACGTTTAAATAGGTAGACACCCTGTGCGGAACAAGAATATCAAAAAACATGGCACAATATGACATGAGCTGATTTTGTCCGGTTGATGATAATATCGCTTACTGCTTATTTACTTTAGGATACAAAATTCGTAGAAACTTGTCCTTAATGCCGTAAACATTAAGTGTCAAATCTGCACATTGAAGTCTTATTTAAGTAAAAACTTTTCAAACCTATGATTCTATTTTAATTATGATTAGACGTTTTCTGACAGCTCCTGACGGTTGACATCTAAAATGACAGAGAATGATGGGGAGTAGCTTTATTGGAAATTTAAATAATTGTGACAGACGACGTATGTGAATTAGGAAGTAGAAAATATCAAAATAAATATGTTTATTTACAGCATAATATTTGTCATTATTCGCTTCTAAGTACTAAATAATGCTACTTATGCTAGTATTACATTGTAGTAGCTATAGTGAAACCAGGTCAATTAGGACCTGAGGACATGGATAATAATATTTTTCTACTACTGTTTTTTGACATTAACACAAATAATAACCTGCATAATAATTGGTCTAAAGACAAAGACTCTCTATGCAACAAAAACAAATGTTTTTTTTTAAGTAAATAAATACTGGCCATGCGACCATTTTAGAGAAAATAATGTGAAACTTAGCTAAACGAATTAACTTACATACATGCATACGTTAAAGACAGGTTTAGCAGTAGCTACAATTCGATGCAATCCTTTGCTGGTGGTATATATTTCAAATACCGGAAAATGAGCGGAGCATACGACACTCGCGTGACTAGGCTTATAGTGTGCGTCACGTCGATCTCGAGCTATAATATTGGTCCATAGTACCTAAACGTCGCTGAAGATTATGTGGGAATCTCAAATTAAAATATATTAATAAATACCTGATACTATAAATTCGCTGCTTATGCAACTTTAGTAATCAATACAAATTAAAATTATTTGCCGTAGCTGCATTTTTTTAATCGTCTGACGTCACCGTACATTTCTTTTGTAATTTAAAAATTACGTTTTGGGTACCATAAAATAAAAATATTATTGATAATACTGACTCCTCACATTTTTGTTCCA
The DNA here is from genome assembly GCA_025490895.1 of Thaumatotibia leucotreta. Classification (NCBI taxonomy): domain Eukaryota; kingdom Metazoa; phylum Arthropoda; class Insecta; order Lepidoptera; family Tortricidae; genus Thaumatotibia; species Thaumatotibia leucotreta. Next base: position 6,991 of record JALPQI010027369.1, read on the forward strand.
TGACATGTCATTTTATACTAACAAATTAAATTAACTAAAACCATGAAAATACGAGGAATACTCGTAAATGCTCTTATATTATGCGTAAAATACACCAAAAGAAGTATATGCCATCTTTTTTCCTGACTTTCGCATTGTTTTTTCGCAGTTCTTCACGGCACATTTTGTCACATTGTTGACAGTCACTACTCGCGGCCCAAAGTCGACTAAGCAGGCAACTAGCCGCACTGTCATAATTTGCAGCTTAATTTTTGTGCCACTTTTTCCGGCGGACTGTGTATCCCGTTATTATTGTATATCTATGGCTGACAAGCAAAACTCACTATAAAAACTGTCACTACTCTTAGCAACCTCTTATGTCATTATTAAATCAGAACTGAGATTGGAGCTTTATTTCAAGTAGGTATTTGTTACTTAGTGAGTTTTGCTTGTCAGCCCACGATTTAATAAACAAAAATGACCAAATTCTCACCTCCATATAGTTGGACAATCTTTACTTGTTTTGTAGTTCCATAAACATCAACCACAGCATGCAACGGTCCTCTTGAGTAAGGTATAGCTTTAGTACAAGGTCCCTGGTCTTCACCATTAATAATGAAATGCATCTCGGCCAAATCTGGATCGTCTTTGCTAGTCTTTGGGCATGGCACAAACATGACACCAATCCGACTGCCAGCATCCATTGGCAATATGCCCTGTGGTGTGCCATTTTGAGATAAAGTCTGAGGTTTTAGAACCATTTTTGATATGTAACCACGAGGCGTTCTGACACTATGGCCGTCGCCTAGCACAGATACGCGAGGCTCGCACTCGCGCCGCCCACTTGCTTGGTTTACAAGTTCAATTAGTACATTGTTCTGAGACTTTGAAATAGGAAAAATCCAGGACATTCCCGTGTTGGCCAAATCTGGAAGTGCATATTGAGGCAAGCCCTTATCTCCTAAAGCTGCAGTCTGTGGATCTAGAAGCGTGAGGCCCAGCCTCATATGTCCACTCCATCCGCGCTCTGTTTTCTCTATCTCTACTAAAAATATTTCACCTGGTAGCAAAGGCTTCTCGCTGAACGTCAATCCATGAGCGAAACTAGCTTTCCGGTAAGCTACTGTGTTCTCCTCGAAGAGAATAATGTTCGAGCCATGATAGTGGTGAAATCTGGATAACATGTTTACTGACACATCAGATGCACTATCACAAATGATCTGTTATTTAAATTACAAATGAATGGCTCTATAATATAAATAGGATGAATATCCCATTTTTAATCGACACGAACAATAACAATGATTATTAGGTTTTTGCGATTTTAATTAAACCCGGAAATCTTTACAGCTTTCTCATCAGACATTTACCAATTGACATTAATGACACCAGTGACAGACAAATAGCATTAACATGACATTGACAGCTCGATTTTTTTCTGAACGATGACATTCGTAATTCATTCGTAATCACGCAGCTTGCATTTTATATTTTTATTAATTATACATACTAGAACGTGTTGCTTCTGAACAGCTTGTCAGCCATTTGTTTGAAAAATATCAGATTTTTTAAATCAAAGCATAAATTTTTTGTCCGTTTTTGTCATTAATTTGATTTCCACGGCCATTTTATTCGTGACTTGAATAGAAACGAAACGTGACTATGGTTGTCAGCTGACAACTTGTCAGACTGTCAGTGTCGTCAGTGACAACCCGTCACCGGCAAAATGTTTACATTTTTTCGCCCTTTATTGCGCTTCTCTGTATTATCTAAGAATAGTAGAACTTACAGTGTTCTATCAGCTAATCTAAGTTTCAAGTACACTTTAAAAAATCCTGTACAAAGTGATATACGCAGAAAGATAAGCCCACGAAAGAACAACAGGTAAATAATATAATTTATCCCAATTCTAACCTCTTTTCGACGTCGTTTAGTTATTGCTAGACCAAAGTGATAGGTGTTTTTTGTAAGCCATCGTGTGTTCAGTAATCGTTTAACATAATTATTTGATACGTAGATTTCATACTGCTATAAACTCATTCTATAACTGAAAAAATATCAAAACATCTGGTATACTTGCATTAAACATTTCTATATATAAAAATAGATTAGCTAAACAAAACGCAATTGCCACGGGCACAATGGTCGAGTGGTCGACCGCAATGTCACCGAACTCACCGACCCGATTCTGTCAGGCTGTCATTGTATTTTGTATGAATATTGTTGTTCTATTATCTTAATAACATTGATAACAAATCACATTTTTTGTTAGTGACCGTAAGTGTAATTGTAATCATTCATAATAATCAGTATTTTACATAGCTCAGCCACCGGTAAATCAAAATGTAATTTTACAATAAGAACCGAACTTCTTTTTAATGATAAACAGATACAAACCTATAACATTACTTAGGTTCAAAGAAATCGCTTATAATTTCTAAGAATAATATCATCGTGAAAAATAAGGTCACTGATCGACCGTCACGTATTTTTTAGCACCGTCATGGACGCAGCACCGAAATGCCAGTTTACCGAGATATTACTGTAATATAATGTCATAATCTTGGGGATCATCCATTAATTACGTCACACCAAATTTATGATTTTTTGACCCCTCCCTCCCCCCTTGTCACACTTCGTCACAATTAACTACACCCTCCCCCCTTAGTGTGACGTCACGTGAAGATTTTTAGTTTAAGAAGGTAAAAATTACAACATCACTTTGAAAGCAACTATTAGGATTGCTTAAAATGATTTGTAAAATAAATGAAGAGAAAATAAACTTATTCTTCTTCCGTCCAAGGATTTTGGATTTTCTTTTATGTTCACGTATCCATGTATGTGAGGATTGTGACGTCACAAACATAGAACTCCTCCCTCCCCCCCTGTCACGACATGTCACATTTTGTGGACCCCCTCCCTCCCCCTTGAGGTGTGACGTAATTAATGGATGATCCCTTGTGATATAACCATAATACACCAATAACTGGGTCAACATAACCAGTTGACACTCTAAATCTAACCAAATACCAAACATACTGATACACATAGGTTATCTGCTTGGTTCACATACATATACCTACCATTTAGTAATATGCAGAGATAGTGATTGACATATTGAAGTGTTGCCTTAACTAGATTATGTTTTATATCATGATATATGACACTACAAGTGAGAGAAGACTGCTTGTGTAGTTAACCACTTGATAGATTGAGGCAACAAAGTGCTGTAAACATTACTGCTTCAGTGAATACAATGGGCTATAAAAATGAAATATTTTTCTTAACAGTAATCAATTTATTCCACAGTTTATTCTCAAGCCACTCTTCAACCATGAGTGCTTTAAGTCCGTTGGATCCCTCTTCCTATTCTCGGCCTGGTATGTTAATACATTTGATTGAAACTATTCCTTTCCTGATTATCTTACCTTAAGATTTAATTGTTTGTTATATTATCTGTATTGCGTGTTATATTATCTGTATTATTTGTGAAATTATTTACACAGATTTAAACTATTATTTCAATATCTGTTTGTATTATTAGTCACAATCACCAGTCAAATTGTAATTTTTTACAAGATGCCTTATTTTTTACGAAACTCATACACAAATACAACTATGAGTATTATAGGAAAATTGTGAAAACAAAATATTTTTATGAATATGTGAAATTGTCGGCTGACAAGCAAAACTCACTATAAAAGGTGTCTTAGCAATCTCTTATGTCAGTATTAAATCAGAACTGAGATAAGAGCCTTATTTCAAGTAGGTATTTGTTACTTAGTGAGTTTTGCTTGTCAACTGACAAAATTATGTGCTATTTTCAAATACATTTTAAAAAAACCCTCTGCCACTGTGGTATGTCACACACAGAAATGTGCACTACACAACTCTTATTTAAGTAAAAAAATAATAGTTTAAATAATATGCCATATTATTACTAAAAATAATAAAGACTAAACCATTATGTTACAGAAATTGCTGTGG
>JALPQI010027370.1:0-15165 GCA_025490895.1 Thaumatotibia leucotreta
AAACTTAAAAAGAATATTAAATTTGAAAGGATTTGAGCTACCTTGCATTACCCTAAATTATATAGATTTAGAGATACGACATTTCAAAATGTGCCCTTCATTAAGTTAAGAAAATAAATGCATGTTTTGAAGCCTCGTATACCCCCAACTATAAGACTTACAGTAATTGTTATCGGCTCAATTTGTTATGTAGTTGTTATCTACAATTACTTTTTTTTTTCTTAGCGCGAATGTTTTGCCAATATTTAGTGAATAGCTTTAACGTAACCTAAAATTTGTTTAATTTTTGATAAAACAGCACTTTATGAAATGTCGTATCTCAAAATATATATAGCTTACGGTGATGCAACGTAGCTCAAATCCTTTCAAATTTAATGTTCTTTCTTAGTTTTATAGCAATTAATATCAAAAAGATAATAGATTTTTAGTTAAACGTCAAAAACTAAAAAAAGTCCGATTTTTTTTCCGTTTTTTACGTCCTATGCCCAAACTATTATTTTGTTTTTCTTTTAATATGCATTTTCGTATATATCTATAAGGCCTTTATAATATAACAAAATTGCAGCTTTGCAACTCGACTTGCGATTTGTATGAAAAACTTAGATAGCGGGCCTCCTGCCTTATGAATTTCGCGTTTATACTTTCAACTGCAAAGTTCACTGACCTAATTTTACCCTTAAGTTAAAGAATATTATGTGCGCTATAAGGTCATTATGGCATGTTTTTCGTAGCATAATTAGGTGAGGCGATATTAAGCCGAAAATGTTAGCAAAACACAAATTTTTATCTAGTTTACAAAAAGGAGTACTTTTTAAAGTCTCGAATCTCTGAAACTATAAAACCTACGGTAATGCATGTTAGCTCAACTTGTTGGAAATTTATTAGTCTTTAAACGTTTAATAACATATGACATCAAAAAACGTAAGGTTTTTTAAATAACAATCAGAAACTAAAAAATGGCCATAAATTTCGCAGTTTTTCACGTACTACCCAGCTAGCACAACTTTTTTTTGCTTGCAAAATGTGGTTTTATACTGCCCTGTGGTGTCTAAATAACATACCAAAAATGCAGCGATACTACTTGATTTGCGAGTTTAGGGTAAAATTATGTACGATTTGACCGTACTACTTTGTACGCTTAAATCTTTCAAACTACGCAACAGATTTTGATGAGATTTTATATTTTAATAGGTAGAGTAGTTCAAGAGGAAGGTTTATATGTACATATGTAGGTACAGTACCCGTGCGACGCCGGGGCGGGTCGCTAGTACACTATAACCATAAATATTTGTTCTCTTTTTAATCGTGCCCACCTCAAAAGCCATATCGCCTGCTAAATATTCATCATGCTCGTCGATTTCATAAGATTCGCATAAATTATGACCTGTTGTTCGTGGTGATGTCCGCTATAGAAAGCGAATTTCTAGCTTAGGTAATGATTATGGGTAGACCAGTTTAGGCGAGGTGTGAGGTGGGCCTGGTGACATAGGTCAATGGGTCTTTATTCGGATATAAACAAATAAATATACAGGATGATTGGACGACCGATGCAAAGGTTTATTATTTTTTTTATTTAAAGGTTCACCCACAGTTATTACATCAAAACATTCATATTGAAGGTATACAACTCTAGTTTAATAATAAATGTATAACTAATTACAGGTAAACACTGCATGCAAATAAAAATAGTAATGAAAGTCAGGTTCAAAATTGCATGGACAGTTTATGAATGAATTCATTCATAAATCGTCCATGCAATTCTGAACGCCACTGTACTTATATGATGACGAAGGTCGACAATAATTAATACGCCTTATTAAAAGAATAAGGTGCAAAGCCCAGCCTTGTTAAGATGAAGTAAGTACAGACCATTGAAGCCATGGTTGTCTTTGACGAAGTCTCACTATATTTTTGAATATTTTTGTTTGTTTTGCCTGAATACCCAAAGATAAAAATTTACTGCTTATTTTTGATCAAGTTAAATGAGGTTTTTAGGTCTTAATTCCAACCTGGTAAGATATTCGCGTAAATGATACCATGAAAGAGCAATAAATAAGCATGTCTCCCAAAAGGTTCGAACGAAAATTTTAATTATATCAGAAACGGTAGGTATTCTTACATTTTGAATGTTTAATTATGAACTTCAAAAGTCTGTAAAAAAATTTAATATCACAGATGCTTTTATCAGATTGCTTACACGTTATTTTAATGATATAAAATAAAAAAAGAGTACTTTTATCACTCAAATTGCTCAAAAACTAGCATTAAATTTAAAATTTTGTGTATTTTAACTAAAAATTATAATAATAAAAAAATTCAGGATTCGTTAAATACCACCATAGCTTAAACGGGTCTAAATTGAGGTCTATACTTACTTCATCTTAAAGCTTTGCATCGGTATCCAATCACCCATGTATATTATTTATGGGACAATAATCTTACGCAAATTGACATTGTCCATTTATTTTTACCTCCAATTTAATTATTTATCCTGAAAGAATAGAGTATTTTAAGATATCAATTTGAATATTTTATCATTGCCCTAGTCCCACGGTGGTAATCACACAAATAAATCCTCGCCGGGATTCGAACCCAGAAACTCCAGCTTTGTAGCAACTAACTCCTACGGATGATGAAGTGATAGGTCAATGAATTTTTATTAGGTTTTTATGGTATGGTAAAATTATGTCAGGCAGCGTAAGAACAGGTTTTTCGAAGCACGAATCGGCGATAAAAAGCTCAAAAGCATGCTCTACGAGCTCTCGTATGTTAAGTTTCGTAACTACTCGTCCCTGATAAAAAAAATTGAAAATATCGAGAAATTCATTGAAATGATTAAAAAACTTAGCATGAGGATTTTCACTTTAAGGAACACTCAATTAGTGTAAAATAAAAAAAATTGTCAGGTTTGTAACGAAATAACTAATAAAAACTAGGTTTTTGTATGAACTATAAGCGTAATTATAAAATAAAAACGCCGATCAAACTTAAATTCCTAAAGATGTCGTAGGTAGGTAGGTACTTAATAATTGTCTAACCTAATCTAACCTAACTGCAATTAAGGTTTTTTTGATGTCACACTAATTGGGTATCCTTAAAAATTAAAAAGCCCCCACACAATGTGCTCGTGTGTATCGCGAGAGTTTTAACCACGAACATGACTACGACGTACCGTCGATTCACGTATCTTCGCCTAGGATACCTATCTTCGCCTAGTGTGAAAAGTTTTTTCAAGGGAAACGGTACATGTTTTTCATACTATAGACAAAGATACAAAGTTGGTGGGTACATGTTTTTCATACTTGCTATTTTGTAATTTTCTGTGCAGTGTATAGAATAATAGTCGTAATCACCAAATGGAGAACCTCCTCTTTTGAAGTCGGTTAAAAATACACCTGTTATATACCTATTCAAATTATCGATGTATAGTCCCTTTAATTGATAATTATACTAATTATCTCCACAATAACGTCGTCGAACCTATCCTATGTAGTAAGACAATTCATACCGCACATTGCACCGAGGCCCGACCATTGACTCTGTTTTTGTACCATTGCTCCCAAGTGGGCAAAAACTATGGGAACCCTGCTTCACTGAGGTTGCGACATTCGATATGTGTTGTGGAAAATCTGTCCCCACGTGTTTTGTTATAAAATGAGATCGAATCGTTTATTTACTTATACTATTATTAGCAATATCTTAGAGTACTGTAAAATGGGGTGACCTGGACCGAATTCGAAATTCAAACTTCAATTGAAATTTTTTTAAAACACATGATCTTGCTCTTAAAATTTTCGCTTTTAATGATTATCTATCGTTACACCCATTTTATAATTTCGACAATACAGGGTGATTACGGGGTCGTGATCCCAACTGTGAAAAACGTGTTAAAAGGGTCTTTCTTTAAAAGGTTTCCCATGGAACAAATATGAATTTCACGAAAAAAAATTTACTGATTTCATACCGACCGGTGCAGAAGTGTTCACAACTTCCAGCCTCGTTTCATAATTATGTAAACACATTCGCAAGGTATTAGTATGGAGAAATGTATACATATTAATGAACTCGAACTTAGCTAGTCGTAAAAAGAGTACGTTTGTTCATATAGGTCCGATGGGAAACATTGTTCTGAAAGACCATCTTAACACATTTTTCACAATTGTAGTCACGACCCCGTAATCACCCTGTATATTACAAGATTCCACACAACAGCTCATAATAGGTTCATAGAATTTCCAACCCATTTTACATCACTGTTGCATAAACTCCCATAACGTTCACCGTATTTTAATGACAAATGTGTTTTAACTGCGTAAACTTACGTTTAGTTTTATCCTGATGTTATCATGCCCGAAACGTCGGGATAAAATGAAACGTAAGCTTACGCGATTAAGACCCGTATGTCGTTAAAATATGAGTGATAATCGTGAAAGTTTAAATCAATGTAAGTAACGTTCTGGTTCACCGTGCCTAATCAAAACTATATTTCAATTCCAGTGTGCTTGTTCTCCTGGGCGGGCGGCCAGAGCGGCCGGGCGCCCCGTCAGGACCACCACGGCCGTGGCTGGGACATCAGGCTGGCCGTGCCAGGGAAGCCAGGCAATGACTACCCCACGCTGGGCAATATTCCGCGGACGACGTTTTCCTGTGCCGGTAGACAACCTGGTAAGTGAGGACTGCCTCTGACTTGCCATGCAGAAGGAAGATATGTACTTACTTTACCGTGGGCAATATCCCGCGGACGATGTTCTCCAGTGCACGTAGACAACCTAGTAAGATCTGCGAAGACTACCTCTCACTTGCATGCAGAACGCCGATATATTATGTAGGTACCTACTCCACCCTGAGCATTATCCCACGGACAATATTTTTCCATGCCAGTAGACAAATCTGCGAAGGCTTCCTCTGATGAAGGCTTCCAGGGAAGGCAGGTGACTAATTTGGTATATACCTACCCCTGGGCAACATCTCACTGACGCCATTCTTTTGCGCAGAAAGACATCAAGGTACATAAGATCTGCGAAGCTGTTGTTTAAGGACTAAACTCAACATACCATACCAGGCAAGCTAAGATACTATCACATGCTGGACAATATCCTGAGGACGTCATTCTCCTGATCTGGTTCACAACCAGGTAAGATCTTAAAAGCAGTTGAAAGACCCAGGGGTAGACCCGGATCGCCGTGCTATGGAAGCCAAGGAATGACTACTTGGGACGTCACGTCCCACGGACGCCATTCTCCCATGCTTGTGAAATAACCTATTGAAAATGATGACACCAAAAAATTGCGATAAAGTTAAACCATTTTCTAGATTCAGATAAATTTTATTTTAATTACAAGTTGGTAATCATTCTATGGAAAAACATCATATTGTATTCAATATTTATTTATTTATTCTAGTTATATTACTAACGTCGGAAATTCGTAAAGTAATACGTTTAGTTTTTAACACTGAATTTTTAACAATTCTCGAACTTCACACGCGTTACTCTCGAAGATATTTACATAAATCGCTCTCACTCTCCAGTGCATGAAAGTAACCAGCATTAATAAGAGTTCTGCTATGTTACAGGATATTATGCCGATCTGGAGACCAACTGCCAAGCCTTCAGAGTCTGTACTGCCGGATCCACTTACGGCTTTCAATCCTTTCTCTGTCCCAACGGTACTCTGTTCAACCAAGCAGTCTTCGTTTGTGACTGGTGGATGCATGTCAAATGCGATGCTTCGCAACAGTACTTCAACAATAATAATGATAAATTCGGAAACCTCAAGCTGGGGCCACAGCTAATGAAAGATATCAAGAAGATGCTTACGCACCCTATGAGAAACCCTATTGATAAAAGTATTATGAAAAACAACCTTGTTGTAATGCAAGACTACAGGCCACCTTCGGGGCAATTATTTCCAAACAGTGCTCTGATAGCAAACGCAGACAGAACTCCAAGTAATATCTTCGTCCCACCAAAAATATCACCACAACACTTTGGGCAAACGAACTTTATTAGAGATACATCTTACGCTGGTTCAACGCCGAGTCCCTCGTACTTACCGTTTGATGTGCAACCAACGCAATCAGATGCCGAGGTATTCCAGAGGCAACGAGTAAATGAGCAACAGTGGCAAAATGGCCAACAGTGGCAAAACGCTCAACAATGGCAAAATAATAGACAAAATTCACAATCCGGAAATCAATTCGGTCGTCTCGTACAACCCACTAGTAGTAACAATAACATTATTAATACACAACGTCAAAATCAAATAAGCCAGACCCAACTCAACCCAGCACCAACTACATATAACCCACAAAATTTCAACAGTCAAAGAACACAGAATAATAGACAAAATACACAATACACAGCTAACAAGACGCCCGCACAATGGAACAGTGGAAAACAAGCTGAATTTGGAGTTTCTTTAACAAAACAACAATTTAATTACAACTCTAATCAAGCAACAAATCAACAGAACGCAGGTTTTCCAAAGTTCTCAGGTGATGTTAAAGGTCCCGTTGGCAATGAAGCCAAAGAGAATCTGGTAAGTAACAATGATATACCATCTACTGTCATAACAAAAACAATAACTGTAAATCGAATCGTCCAAGAACCCAAAACAGGACAACCTAAATCCCGAGTGGTGTTCAAAACTTGGATTGTCAAACCTTCTAAGGCTGCTAAATTGATTGCAGAACCAACCGCGTACACATATAATCGACCTGCTCCACCAATAAGTGAAAAACAAGTAGAAGCAAGTACCCCTTATGTTTATGATAGACCAACCACCCGACCTCCACCATCCCCTTCGCCTACACCAGCAAAAATAATTTCACAACCTGACGAACCATATGTATACAATAAACCCACAGTAGCATCTAAAATTGTATCGGAACAAGACGAACCATATGTTTATAACAAGCCTACAGTAGCAGCTAACGTGGTATCACCTATTAGACAAACTCAAGTAACAGAGGCAGACGAATCTTACGTATACAATAAGCCGACGGTGCCTGCCAAAATAGTATCAACAGTGAGACAAGTGTACCTTCCTCCCACAACACCAGTTCCAACAGTAGCTAGACTTTACCAACCACCGACTACAGCAGAACCAACCTTACCTTCCAGACTTTACTTAACTCCAACTACGTTAAATCCAATAGGAAGACTGTACTTGCCGCCATCTCCACCTGCGCCTTTCAGACAATACTTAACACCTAATACAAACCTTCAAACTCCTTTCTCTCAAAATGAGAAACTCATTGTGGCTCCAACTTCACCTTCACCCGTCTATGTTGCTCCAACAAAGGAAATTTCTACTAAACCCTCATTTACTCTTACAAAGCATTCTCGCATTAACGCTAATCATAATAATCTTACATTCGCTGATATATTAACTAAAGAAAAACTTGATATTACTGTTAATGATATAGTGAAAGATACTAGTAAAATTCTTAAATCCACTTCTAACGAACAATTTGGTCGATTGACCCAAGATCTAAACTCAGTTGACTATGGTGAAGATAATGTCTATCTACCGCCAGATTCTAATTCTTCTAGTAAAGAAAGTCTAACTCCTGCAACTTTACCAGATACTGCTAAAAGTTCTCGTCTCACTCAAGCACCGTCAAAAGATTTGGAACCACCCCTAGAAAGCTCTAAAGAAATTCAAAGTACTAATCAACTGTCCAAACTACCATTTCTCAAACAACCTACGAACACAATTGAAAGAACTGTCTCATTAAAAATCTCCATTCCTGAAAATATCGCATCATACCTTTTCAAAAATACAAATGAAAGTGATTTGGATAGGTTAGAGATTCTTAACACAGGAAGTAGCAACTACCTGGTCCTTACTAATCAGCTCGCCACGAGTACCACTCCAACTTTCATACCCATCGGCAAACTTATAGCAGATAAAAATACATCTCTTTCAAATTCACAGGCACTGGTGTTCTCTTTGCTGGCTAATTCAATCAATGTGGCCAAGGAATACAGCAACATCGCACAACAAAATGTATTGTCAGCAACACCCACACAACCACAGTTCCAGAATGTTAACGAAGAGGAGCTAGCTCGCATCAGCAATCAAATATCATCACTCACGTCATCCCAGTACTCTAGCAACAGTCAAAACAATCTTAATCAAGGCGCTCTCCGCAATGCCAACACCGTGACCACTTCTCAAAGTACCACAACCAATGCCGGAACACAACACAGTCAAACGCAAATCACAAATAACTTAGCACAAAACACAGGAAAGAGCGGACAATTAAATGTAGCACCACAACAAAGTGGAAGTTTTTACTCATCGCAGTTCCAATTCGGAAATGGTTTAAGACCGGTTATTTCCAATGCTAACCAAAACCAAATATTTAGCGGCCAACTGTACCAGCTCCCGGTCCCTCAAGTGACCGAACAGATCTACAACCAGGGAAGTCCGGCAAAGCTCATTCAAGCGGATAATATTAATAATTTAGCAACAGAAGCAGATCACCTTGAAAAAGAGCAACAATCAAACGTAAACAATAACAATAATCAAGTAAAACAGTCAAGTGCAGAAGTTGAAATAGTAAAATCACACAGTCTGCCTGTACCTAGCCCGGCAAAGCTGCAGTTAGCACCAAATGAAGCTAATTTTAACAGCCAAGAAAATTCACAAGCTTTCTTCAATAACTTTTTAAACAGCGAAGGTATATCAGCCCAAGTGCAGGATAACATCATTGGCGTTATACCTCATCCTTTAGAGAAAAATAAACTTGTGACCTACAAAAAGGACCAATCATACTCTTTCTACACGAGACTAGATGGCAATGCGTTAGATCAACCCACACAGAATAAACCTCAATTAAATGCCGGCAACGCACAAAATGCCAAACTTACTCAGGCTAATGACGATTTTTTATCTACATTCCAATTTATCCCGTCTGTCGGTTACCAACTCGATGATGAGAAAGAACAGGAGAAAATACTCAATGCTTTTAATATTAACGAGTTTGGTAGTCCGAAATCAGAAAATAACAACAATAACGAAGGTTATGTACTTCCAACCCCTCCTAGTAATCGTAGAAGTGATTTTACTAGTAACGTAGATTTTACCGTGAACCATCCTTTTGCTAAGCAAATTCTAGCTCAAAGGAGACCTAATGCTATATATGATGGCCCGTCATCATACTCGGCACCGCAGGGTTCAGTAGGGTTTTTAGATACAAGGCAGCGATTTTTGCAGAACCCTAATTTAAATGCTAGGTTAGAACAATTTGATGTTAGTAGTAATGGAAATGGATATCCCCCTAATTCCCAAAGACAATTTGGTTACTAATAAGATACCTTCTCACAATGAAATAGCCTCATCGAACATTAGCCCCGGAATATTTGTTTTACTATTTACTAACAGAGTTCCTCGCTTAAGGAATATACTCGTAATGTGCTACGAGAAACTCGCTTCCTGCCTGCAAAACGGCCACATCTCAACGGTCTCAAAATCATAACTCATTCCAGAATTTGTTGTATCACTGTCTGCATTACGGTCACATGAGTCACATCTCAATGTATTCTGCGTTTTCAAACTGGCAGTTTTGCATTCAGGGAGCGGTGTGTTGCTAAGAAAATAATGATAGTATTGATACTTCATTATATTTGTTACTGACAACACTGGTTTGCTACTGAATATCATAATAATCAATAAAAAATTAACCCTTCTTTCGGCTTGTGATTGCATCTACATAAAACGCAAGGCAGAAAACGGAATTTATCTAGTGATTTGTAAAATCACATTTATCTTGCCTAAAAACTCAAAGGCCCCAAACAGGCATTACAGACGCATACAATATGCCAATTCTATTCTCAGAAATAACCAAGGGTTCTTAAGGGGTTGATTCTTGTAGCCTTAAAAATGAGCCATATCCACAAGTTTAGCAGAGGCTCTAGACTAAACTTGCTGAACACAATAGATGCTAGTTTCGTTGGTCACCCTACCGTTCGGTTGTTCATTTCTTTGGTGTAAACGTGACAAAAAAAATACGACACGACTAAAAGACTTCCTTAGTTAAATTATAGTTATGTAATATGTTAGATAAAATGTACATGTAAATATACGGAGTAAATTATAACAATTTTTAGATTACGTTTAATTAAGGTTGAATAAATGTCAAATACTTAATATTGTTGAAAATGTAAGAATTAAGTAATATAAACTATAATAAACGAATTAACTACTATTGTTTCAATTGCTTTTACCCTTTAGATTCTTTGATCATTATTGTTTACTTTTAATTTATTTATTTATTCACAGTTAATTGAAAGGTACTTAATAACTAATAATATATAGGCACTTAAAGAAATACGAAATTATTTATGATCAGAGATCGGGCAAATGTACGTCATTGATCGCAATAATATGAACTTTACTCTAAAGTTGATTGAATAATTAAACATTTAATCATTTTCACAAAATGACCTATTCGACGCCAGTAACTATGCAAACCTAAACAAAAACAACCTTAAAGCTTCAAAATTAAATTTCAAGAATTTATTAGTTTTTTTATTCATTCAATCAACTTTGAAGTCATGTCCATATAATTGCGACCAATGACGCATATTTATTTTGTCCGATCTCTGTTATAGCCGTTCATGTCGAGTCGGCGTCGTTTAATTCGGAGAATCGTCTAATAATATGTAGGTAGGTAAATACGTCAGGCGTGCTTAGATATTTGTGAGCAATTGGCCAGTCCGATATATCAAGGACATATCTGATGGTGACAGCACCTCCGCTACACGTAAACTGGAAAGTATGGTTAATTTTCTGTAGTGGGGTAAATATTAACCGGACAGAATTGGCTTGTACCTTTATACGAATTTTTAGAAATAAGCACTTTATAACAAAGTGTAACGTTTTACTGAAAAAAATCTCACAAATATAAATAATATGAACTATTAACGTATTGTCTCTCTGTCGCATTTAATTACTTATAATTTTCTAGTGCAAAAGAGTATTGCCTACATGTTTCTGGTAGTTCGTGTTAACTAACCCTCTTGTGAAAATCGAAATTGTTAATTCTCTCAAACATGCAATGAAATGTTCTAGTTACGTGCCTAAAAAGTGGCCGGGAAGTACGTCGTTGCCGGCCTAGGCCGGCAAGTACCTCTTTTTTAATTTTCATTTGACATAGGGTTGTGACCTGGCATCTTGGCTTTTAGCCAATAATTATCTGTAAGTAATATTAGTATTAAAAAAATGATTGGCAAATTTTTGCAGTTATAATTAGGTATTTAAATTTTATAATTTAAAATAAATGTACAATAACTACTCAAAATAATATTTAAAAAGCAGTATTATACGGTGCGATCCGTCGGCCCCGATCACTGCATGCGATTAATTGGACCCAACCGACCGCGTCGTCTAATACCGCTTTTTTAAATTAAAAATTTGCAACTTTCAAACAGGTCAATCTTAAAAAAAAATGAGGTGTCGGTGTCGTATTTGACTTTTGTTGTGTTTCAAAGACTTAGTTATGTAGTTGACCTATAATTTCTTACAAAGAAGATACATTTTTTTGTTTCATTTCATTGCATGTTTGAGAAAAGCATTATACATACCTCGGCCATGAAGTGACAGGTTGCCGTCCGAATACTATCCGGCCTCGCTTCGCTCGGCCGTCTACACATATTCGGCCGGCAACCGGTCACTTCCCGGCCTCGGTAGTAATGTACTATTAATTTAAAGGTACGCATTCGTGAGAGTGACAGTTGCGTATGCCATCATCATTGCACATCATTGTCATCAATTTATCGATTGGCTTGCCAGGCCAATTATGCGGCTCGAATTTTCGAGTTCAAACTTCTTTAAATCGCGGTGCCATAGCAACGGTTGCTATGCCACTTGTTTGTGTTTGATTCCTGTCATTGTTTACTATCCGAGTTTCATGTGTAGTCGATAAAATACTTATTTCGTAATGGGTACTAATTAAAAGTTTAATTGGTATCTCTAATTCTACTCCGTAGGTATAAGGGTAGGTTCCGTAGGCGAAGCAACCTGAAGGAAGTTTGGAAGTGATGCTGATGACAATACAAGTTTAGCCTCTCAATATGACTTCACAGACAAGGTAATACCTTTATTATTGGCAAGTCTTTGAAATATTGCTTGTATGACACCTCGTCGTGTGCCCTGGGTGCTTAGCCAAGTTGACGATCGCTAACGCTTAGTCGTCAATCGTAAGCGAAAGGCAGCTAACTGTCTTTGTCGCTCTAATATGAAAGAGTGATAGAGAGGGAAAACTACGATACGCTACTAAGCGCTAGCGATTGGCAACTTAAAAAAAAAAAAAATTAAACTGTTTATTTCACACAAAGGTACATTTATAATTTTTTTAGGTACACTAAACTCTAATCTAATAAACAACTTGGCTAAGCATCCTGCTATACGGCCACACAATCCAATTTTATGGAAGATATGACCGTATTGCAGGAAAACGTCACTTTTACCACACAATTATATTTTGAGATGTGGCCGTATGGGCGGACACCCGACGACCTGACGGCCTGGCCAGTGGCCACAACTTTGCGCGACCAGCGACGGCGGCAAGCGAATCCACAAATTAAAGCGAGAGGCCGATATCGGAACTCCCTGTAGCACGTATGGTTTTCCGCCCAGCCGGTCGCCTTAGGCACTGGTCTCACCGCGAGTTACTAAACTATGACCTATCGGCTAAAAACACGAACAAAAGATACGCACTCCCGTGTAAGTAAAAGAGACACGGCCATACTCGCCCATCAACGCCGGGCGAGTTTAGCCGTGTCTCTTTTTTTTACACGGGAGTGCGTATCTTTTGTTCGTGTTTATAGCCGATAGTTCATAGCTTAGTAGCTCGCGGTAAGACCAGTGCCTTAGACCAATGTCGTGGTCAGGCCATAAGGTCACCGGGGCTAAAATAGATGGTGGTGATGATGCGAGGCTGACTTGAGTGCGTAGCCTAGATGCCAATCATGAATGTTCAATTATGAATCGCGAGCGGAAAGCAATAATCTGTCCTTATCACACTAATAAGAAAGAGTGACAGAGAGGTAACTACTATACACTACTGAGCGTTAACGATTTGCAACTTGGCTACGCGCGCTGAGCTCTCAACCCTTATCTGGTGACAGACAGTGGTGACACCGCTAGTGCCCTGGCTAAGTCACGCAAAAAGCGGCCGTTTTTACCGTCTACACATGTGGCCCGCATGGGTGTTTGCAACCGTGTATAAAAAAATATTATTTTAATTGTCCCTGCACTGACTCTAAGAAGTAAATTATTAATTAATTATTAGGTACCTACTCCAAATTTCTTCAGTCACTAGGTGACAATGACAACCTGTCCAATTTCATTATTATTGCGAAATAAAAATATTGTGCAAAGTTTTGCACGTTAGTTTAAAAGTAAAAGGGTCAGAGTATTTTTGAAATCTTGCTAAATATGTATAACACGTCAAGGATTTAAACGCTGTAGATTGATTTACGCCTTAATAATATTATTCCAGTCTACGATCTCCCGTAGTAAGGCGCATTTTTTTTTAATTTCCTTCCATAGCTTTTACCCTCGTAAAGTGAACCATGCTATTTTCTTTCAATCTTATTTTGAACTTTGCTATGTAAGTGATATGATATGAGTGAGTTTCGTTTGTTTGTAAAATGAAACAAAGGAAACGCGACTTATGATAGGTTTAAATTTCATTGAAGTGGATTGTACAGGCAAGTGCAAAAATATGTATACCTACGCTTAGTCAGCCTCTGTAGCCTAGTTGGTAGTGACCCTGCCTATGAAGCTGGAGGTTCCGGGTTCGAATCCCGGCGAGGGCATTCTTTGTGTATTTATTTATCACAAATGTTTGTTCCTTGGTCATGGCTGTGTATGTATCTAAGTATCTATACGTATCTATATATTATATATATCGTCGCCTGGTACCCACAACACAAGCCTTAATTGAGCTTACCGTGGGACTAGGTTGATTTGTGTAAGATGTCCCCAAGATATTTATTTATTATTTATTTATTTTGCACCTTATTTTCACGGCATAAGATAAAAAAGTGTATTGATATTTATGCCCCTGACTGTACATTCTAATGTATATTGGGCCGTAAGAGGATAAAGTACCTATTCAAGCCCACGTTTCACAGATTAAAAGACACCAGCACCCTGACAATGCAGTCAGAAGGTGCCGAGGACCAGTTCGATCTGATAGACACCAGAACCGACCCACGGGCTATCTGGATCAAGAACCGCATCATTGCTTTCATGGGCCTCACCGACGAAGACCTGGTCTACAACATGTTTGATGAGCCTGACGTCACGGAGAAGTTTTCCAAGTTCCTCACTTCGCCTATTGGGCCTACGGAGTTTGGGTTGGAGAAAAAGGCGTTTTATGTTACTAAGATTATTGTGGATAAGCTTATACATGAAGATAAGGAGTTTACTGAGTGGAGTAAGTTGAAACCTGTTGGCCTACCGCGGGCTCCGAAGCGGATTTCGGTGATTTGTCTCTGTCACACCAACAAAGTCGTCATTAGAGTGACAGAGACAAATCCCCGAAATTGCGAACTTTGGAGTTCGCGGTAGGGATGTTATAGTGTATTTAAATGTATGGTTGTGTTTCATCCTTAGTTGCCCTTAACTACAAATAATAACTTCCTTATTTCGGATTAGTTTTAGGTGATACAAATGTTTACTGAAGAAAATCTAAGAAACAAAATTGTTACCTGATAGTACCAACACATTTTCTTCCGTTAACTGCTATTTCGTTGATTAAAAATACCGCAATTACATGCGAAAAATTTACCTTTAAGTACTCAGGTATCTTAGTTCAGGCAAACATTTTCAACATTAACTACTTTCCAAAGAAAATCCTATTCTGTGTCCCAAAAACCTCAGTGGCAACGGGTTCGCACTTTATTTTGATCACTTTGTATAATCTTATTTGATAGTACAAACTTTAATTGTCAGGACTGGTTCCACCACCCCCGCCTCCGCCACCCCCACCGCCCACGAAGAAGGGAAGGAAGAAAAAAGAAAAAGAGCAAGCGGCGGCTGCGCCTACTCCGGACAAGCTTGAAGCTACTGTCAGCATGAAAAGTCTCAAGAGCTTGAAAAGCGTTAAGAGCGTCAGAAGTCTGAAGGGATTTGGCTCAAAAAAAAG